>BMAO01025173.1:0-30297 GCA_019973975.1 Trichonephila clavata
AGGTTGTGATAATACGTATGTACCAAAAAAATCTTTTCTCTATTCGACTACAAGTTTTTTAGTTTTTTTTTTTTTTTAAGAAAAAGGAAATGGTGGATTGGATACGAGTAATATTTGGAGTGAAAAGTGAATCCTCTTTGGAAAAAAAACAAAATGCCTATAAATTTTGAATTACATTGTATGTTAGGTAATTGAAGAATTCTCATCAGGAAAGTTTGATTCATGTTTTGGTTGGAAAAAGCAAAAAAAAAAAAAAAAAATAGCATACATTTGAGTTATTTTATCCGTGAGTAAAAGAAAATTTTAATATTTTATTCTAGAGGACTAAAAAGACTTTGTTGTGAAACATAAAATTACATTTTTTATATAATGCTGTTTTTTTTTTCTATTCATTTTAATGGTTATGAAAATTTCGTTACATCTATGACGTAATTTCAAAAAAGAGTAAACTCCAAAAAAGTAATCTATGTTTAAAGGTTAAAAAGTGAATGTGGTAAATTTATAATAATCAAACTAGTAGCCATACTAGTAAAAATAGTAGCTATTATTGTTAATTTTTACTGAACCTTTTTTTTCCTATTGGGCCGCATACATATGTCAATTATTTCCGCGGGCCGAATGCATGTGTTAGTTATTTCCCACGGGCCGCAACATAAGAATAAAAAGGAGGGGAGGAGAAATGCTTTAAGACCAAGATAACATTGGAAATTTAAAATGTGGAAAATTGATCATAATATTTTAACTCCTGTTTTGCTTTTTTAATTATCCTTTTTTGTATTTTTTACTCTTGTCACTAAAACTAAATTAGAAGCACACAAATTTAAGAAACACTCTTTCACAATTTCTGGATCAGTAAATGGTTTCATATGATTACAATAATATAACAAACTTCATAGGATGTCTTTGTTACCACTGTGACATTACCATTGACAAAACACTGACATTCATGTCCATAAATTAAGGATAATGAAGTTCAGGCAAAGAAAGAGACAGAAGCAAAACAAATTTGACTTATTTGTAAAGTCTATTTATTAAACAAAAGGTAAAGAGCCAAAAAGGTGCTATATGTTTGACATAATTAATAAAAATTGCGATTTTTACTCCCTGCAGCAAATTTAAAAAAAAAAGAACATATTTACAAAAAACAGTATAAATGGTTAGTATGATGGTTAATACGGAGTATGTCTCCCGGACGATGCAATACAGGCTTACAACGCCTACGCATGCTGAGTATCAAATTATCAATCTGATCTTGGGGAATATTACACCACTCATCAAGCAATGCCCTCCGAAGTTCCGGTAGACAGTGGGAGGGGGTTGACGGGCTGCAATTCGTCGGCCAAGCATATCCCCCACATGCTCTATTGGATTCAACGTCCGGTGAGTATGCTGCCAATCCATACGGTGATATCCTCCGATTGAAGGCATTCGTCTACAATGTTTGAACGGTGAGGACGGGCGTTGTCATCCATAAACAGAAATTCAGCACCCATGGCGCCCCAAAACAAACGTACAAGTTGTTCCAGAATGACATCCCGATAGATGTGGCCTCTCATCGTTACACTCTGAACATGCAGGTCAGTTCTGGACCAAGAATAATTCCTCCCCAAACGAGCCATCCCGCCACCACCGTAACGGTGTCGTTTAATGGTGTTCTCTTGGTGGTAACGGTACCTGGCGCTTCTATATGAAAGTCCGGCGAGAATCAGACTGCAAACTAAACCTGGACTCGTCGGAAAACATCACACAAGGCCACTGTTGCAGTGTCCACAATGCATGCTCTCTACTCCAGGTTAATCTCAGGCTACAGTGAGTTGCGGTAAGGGGAACACATCTGACAGCCTACGAGCATATAGACCAATGTGCCCTAAGCGTCTGTACACGGTCTGCCTTGAAACGTCGTACCGGTAGCTGAAGGGAGCTGACGAGATAGGTCTGATGCTGTGCTCCGTCTGTTTCTTTTGGCAGTAACTGCCAAATACCAGTCCTCATTGGCGTTGTAACTCGGGGGCGGACCTGTACTGTAACATCTACTCACGTTACCATCATCTTGAAATCGCTGCCAAAGCCTGGAGATGACACTCTGTGCGATTCCAAGTTCCTCGGATAGTTACTACTGGGTACGTCCACATTCCAGTCGTCCGATAATTCTTACCACGTAAAAAATAATCAAATGCTTCCTTTGTGTCATAACTATGCGTTATTGCACTGAAAGGCTTTTTAAAGCGCTTGTGAACAATTTTACTTCTTTGCACCATTCCTTATATACCCCTCTCTTACACTCTCGTCATTGTGACGTACTATCCGCGTCATCTGGTGGTTTCCTGTAATTTGCATATTCTTCTTCAAGATGTGTGTGATAATTCTACAGGTGAAATTTTTATTTTAGAGTTCAATTTCTGTGTGATTCTGAATTATCCTTAATTTATGGACATGAGTGTAGTTGCTGTTTCAAAGATTATTCATGAAAGCTTATTTATCCTTTTTGAAGAGATTTTCGAGGAAGAGTGTCATTGCATGACTCCTGTTTAAAAGTATTTTTTAAATACAGCAGTTTTATGACAAATCAAACAATTATCGATCCATGTTTGTTTTTCACTACAAATTAGTTAACCTTCCAATAGTCTTGAAACGATATATTTTCTTCGAACACTTTTCGTTTGCAAAATATAAAAGATAGTCAAAAATTAGTTCCACCCATAAAATTGTCGCTACTCCACTGTTGTCACTAACCGTAACCATTACAAATGAAAACGATATTAATTAGCACCAGTACGACATCGACAGCAAAAAGCTAAATTGGTATATTTGATTTCTTGACAAAGAATTTCCCACCAAATTTTTAATACTTAGTTCTAAAATAGGTGAATTTCTCAGAGCACACAATAAGCCGTGGCCGGTCACTTAAACTGGCTAGGTGGGCCACAGGTTATTCGCTGGTTTAGAAGGTTAGTGCCACAGCTTTTAGCTTTGTTATTTGAAAATAAGCAAGCTTTACATCCAATTTCTACAAACACAATCTGAGCTTAAGATATGTGCAAAAAGGCTCGGTGGGCCGCAGGTTGTGTACCGCTGGTTTAGAAGGTTAGTGCCACAGCTTTTAGCTTTGTTTCTTGAAAATAAGCAAACCTTACATCCCAATTTCTACAAACACAATCTGAGCTTAAGATATGCGCGCTACATGAACAAAAGTAAAAGAGAAAGGTCAGAAACTCACTTAGAAGATTTCAGGAAATATATTAATAAAGGACTCTTGCTAAAACTCTAATAATACCATAATTTAAGAGAACATTCAAAATAATCTTCATCACAGAGCTTATTAAATAATTCTCTGAAACAGCAATTAAATTAAAGACTCCAATAATTTCTTATGAAGCATTCAACCCACTACACGATATTCTCTCCTGGAGAAATCGATTGCCTCATTTCACCTTTAAATAATACTTTAATCTTTCAAACCAATCATTGTCCTATTAGTTTGACTCGTAATCCCTATAAGAGGGAGGGATTTTTTAAAAAGAGTTCCACATTTTATTTTTTACTCTACTACATAATGTATTATATAGATTTCTTGTCGGGAACTTATCCCCATCTTCCGGAAAAACTTTTAACGCTTCTCACTTTTCTCACTTGAATGAAAAAGTAATCACTCTTATTGCTCGCCATAAAACGATTTAACGGCGCCAAGGTTGGCGATATCCATTCCTCGGTATTTTTTCCCCTTTCGTGTATTTTTATCGCTCTAAAGAGTTAAATTGTGATCATCTTAGCGACAATCACCTACTTCGATACCGAGTTTGCACTCGTTGTTTTTTCCATTCCGATTATTTTTTTCTTGAAGGAATAAAACGTATAAAAAATAGGGATCTTTTTCTTTAAATGAAGAAAAGGGAAAAATGAAGTCGTTTCAAGGGATCAGCGACAAATGTAATCGATGTAAACAGTTTTTAATGTGTTATGGGGGAATTTTTTGTTAAATTAATGGCATGGATTTCTTTTACTGTTTTTAATGGGTTTCAGATTGATGATTTTAGATTACATTTCTTGAATTTGCTATGATAACGACTTAACTTAAATCAAAAATAATAAGAACTTGGAAAATGAAATGATTTTTTACCCATTGAACATTTTATTTAGAATATTAAAAATCATTTTTAATATAAAATTGTGATCAAAAGATTTTGAAAATAAATGTGCGCATATTTACAAATATTTCAATGCTAAAAAAAAATCTTTTGGTATTGAGGTGATTTTTTTGCAGGTTTCTACAATCTTGGAAATGATGAGGAGGCTTTTATACTTTAAACATCCATATTTTATTGACGAATAAACGGGTAAATTGACGACGTAAAAGCATTGCTCAAACGCAGACAGGTGATCATTTGAGACAGTTACAAAAGCATTCTGGGTCACTGCATTCATCCCCTTTTCTAATAAAGGTTTTCTGGTGACTTGCTGCGGCATCGTATTTTGAAGGTGGATGCGTTTGGTAGCCGGCGATTGAAAGAAATTGCGTTTATTCAGTAGAGGATAATATCAAATTTTGTGTTGGCTTGGAAAAGAGTGCTACTGAAACCTACGAAGAGTTTAAGCATGTGATACATTATAGCGAACACAAGATTTTGAGTGCCATATACCTTTCAGAGAAGGCATGGAAAGTATCAAAGACGATGAACACTTTGGACGTCCAAGAGACTTCTAACACCGCTGAAAACATTAAAAACTTTCTACGGTGGAACGTAAGAACATGCTTTAAAAAACGATGGTGGTGGGGTTGGAAGCTACAATTTTGCCTCATCCTTCTTACTCCCCTGATTTTGTCGCCTGAAACTTCAGAATACTTCTTGAACTGGCACTTCACTTGCCGGGTCATTAATTTCAATCTGCAATTAAAGTTAAAAGTGCATTCATTGCAGGCTGAATTAAAGCACATGGCTAAAAATGGATTCCAGAAAAGTTTCGATGAACTTTACAAGCTATGACAATAGAGTGCTGTTGCCCAAGGATCTTATTTTGAAGGAGGATGTGTTTCAGCAGCTTAATTGGTGATATTTTTTAAGTTATGAACTCAATCTGGGAACTTTTAAATCCTACTACGTATATAACAAGAGAAAGATAATATACCAAAATATACAAATGCAAATCAAGAAGTTCTTCCACGATATCAAAAGTATCGTAGGTGAAAACGCACAAACATGCTAAACTATGCATTGTCCGTGGTGTCAAAGCTTTAATTTAAAGTCAATGGAATGTGTATTTTTGTTAGAGTAGTCGAAAAACAATTCCTGTATCAAGATCCTATCTCATGTCATCTATACGACGCAGGATGGTATTTTTCTAGACTACTTCATCAACTATATTTTTTATTTATTTCATCGATATTTTTCGCAAATATTAAAAGCTACTTTTATTATCGAATGTTCATAAGAAACCTTCATCATACTTTACGTTTTGTTTCATTTCCCTTTTGAAACAAAAACTGTCGGCCCATTATAGAGTTTTTTTCCCTTGATAAATTTTGTTCACGCAAGTGTGATGTGGTAGGAAACCGAAAATATCCATATATAAGCTGATTAATTTATGAACTTTATTTTTAAAAAACATTAGAGTAAGGGGGTAGATTTATACAGGGTGTCCCGAAACTCATATCAAGAGAGCACGAGGTGAAAGGGATAAATTAGTGCTGGGGAAAAATAAAAAAAAAACTCTATATCACTTGGTTAAGTCATGGCGAGCATTTTTGAAAATGTGAAATATTGGCACGCACATCACATCATTAGATACTGTGACCACAAATTTCACAATTTTGTAGTAACTTCACTAACTTTATATTACTTAGCCTTGTTTTATTAATCGTAGTCACAAATAGGGTAAAACATTCTGATGGTTTAGTTAAAATTAACATAATTTCCTTGAATCAGAATGCGAGAAAATGATGTCCTCTTTGACTCTCCATAAAAAGAAAAATGTTATATACTGCCCTAGGCAAGTTCTTGGTCTACTTAATTAAGATTCCAAAATGGTTCAACACTTTTTATTTTTCTATTCATAAGTTATTGCCATTTTATTTATTTTTTTAAGAAATGACTTCATTTCAGAAACTCAATCTTATGTTTGTAACTCAAATCTTATAATAAATTAAAAAATAAAACGAAAAGCATATTTGTAATACTTTAATATACACTGCTGGCCACCGTAAATGCAACACCAAGAAAGAAAAGATATAGCACAACAAAATTTATTTTGTAGATAACATGTTGACCAAGTATCAAATGATTAAATTTATAGACTTCTGTGAAGTGTGGTTCCTGCCAGAATCAGTAGCCAGAGTAGCCGCCATTGTTGGAGATCACCGCTACCACACGCCACGGCATTGATTCAAAGAGACTTTGGATGTGTTCTTGGGGGTACAGTAGACCAAGAGGCTTCCACACGTTGCCAAAGTTGATCTGGTGTGGCAGCTGGGGGTGTAATCTTGGTCAATCATTGAACAACCATGGACCATATAGTTTATATCGGCGAAACATCCGGAGAGCGAGAAGGCCAGGGAAGCAATTCAGTCTGAAGAAGAACCTTTGGACAATGCGTGTCACATGTGGTCGCGCATTATCCTGTTGAAATATGGCTGTGACCAAGCCCTGAAGGTAAGGAAGGACAACTGGCTCCAACACCTCGGAGATGTAGCGCTGGCTTTTAAAGTACCGGCAATGCGTACTAGAGGAGTGCGAGAGTGATATCCAATATTGTCCCCTACCATAATACCCGGTGCAGGACCAGTGTGGCGGTGCATAATGCAGCTGTTCAGCACCTCTCTCCACGGTGTCTCCAGACTCGAATCCGACCATCGTGGTGTTGCAGACAGATGCGTGACTCGTCAGTAAAGACAACTTCATTCCATTCTGCCGCCCACATCCTTCTTTCATCGCACCATTGGCGGCGGAGACGTCTGTGGTTCTGCGTCAAGGGTAGACCAAGCAATGGACGTCTTGCGGACAGACCACTCTGCTGTAAACGGCGTCGAATGGTACGCGCAGACACTGAATGATGCGTTACAGACTCAATGTGTTGTGCTACGGTTCGTGATGTGACTGAGCGATCCGTCACTGCCATGCGCACAATTTGCTTGTCCTCACGTGAAGTGGTGCACTGAGGTGGATACGATCGACCACGTCGGTCCGTCGTACCCTCCTGCATCCAACGTTCACATATCCGCATTACTGTTGTTTGGTTTCGTCCAACACGACTACCGATTTCCCTGAAAGATGATCCACAATCTCGGTAGGCCACTATCCTTCCTCTGTCAAACTCGGATACTTGATCAAAAGCTGATCGCTGTTTTCTACGAGACATAACTGATCATTTTTTGAAAAAACCACAAGAAAAACACAATTGCCGAACTTGAAATCGTCGAAATCTCCAAACCTTAAATAGCGCTTTGAGGTGGGCCACAAGCGTGCGTGATGTGTGTCTGCGCTGAAATTCTAATCATTTGCATATCTCACCTCCGCTAATGCATGTTGTAAATTTCACGTTATTTGCGTGCTTCCTTCAGGGTGTTGCATTTACGGTAGCCAGCAGTGTATTAAATGCTCGAAGTGTGTTTGCCTTCTACAAGAATGTAGGCAAAAACAGTGATCTTTTTAAAACAGTGATCGCTTGATGAGTAGTGAATAGCTAGCTAAATTTATTTCTTCTACTGCTTCAATAATTTATTTGGCACAGTTCAATTGACTTAAAAGAAATTCGAGGCAAACACTTCAATCATTTTATTCACCTTTTTAGAATTTGATTACAGTACCTAATAATGTGATGGAGGGTGTCAACTGTAGTGCTTTAAAAATGAAAATGAGTTGCAAATAAAAAAAATCCTCTAATTGTTATAGATAAAAAAGAAAAAGTGCTGTACTATTTTAGAATTTTAATTAAATAGACCATTTTTTTTAAACAATATACATGTGGTTTCATAAAATCTTTTAAGGAAAGTCAAATCTGCGTGGCACCATTTTCTCAAACAAATTACGTTGATTTTAACTTAACCAGCAAAGTGTTTGCTCCACTTGGGATTGTGATTAACGACATGACTCTGTAAGATGGAATTAGTGAAAATATCGCAGTAAAATTCTGAAATTTGTGGTTCCAGTATCTAATGAATCGTTGGAAAATGTCAGCTTTCTTCATTTTTTCAAAAATATGCTAGTCGCACTTGACTAAGTGATATGGAATTTTTTAAAAATTTTTCCAGAATTTTCATAATTTTCCCTTTCACCCCCACGCCATCCTGATGTTTTTCACCCTGTTTTACTAACGATATTAGAATAATAAAAGTATTGCATTTTTATATACAGTTATGAAAACATTTAATAGTAATTTTTGCAAATTTTTTAATACGAGATTCATAACTGGCAAGCAATGAGAGTCAACGGTGTAAATGTTTGAAATGATTTGTTATCCAAGTCCTAGTTTAGCTAGTTTTAGAGATACTTATAAAAGAAAAAAAATATTTATTCAATTTTACAGACTAGTCATTGTTATGGATATTAAAGAATAAGTGATGCACCACACATTTTGGAATCTTAACTAAAAGCATTGTCTTTTGAAATAACTAGCTTGGAGTAGTACGTCATAATTCTTTTCATTTTCTTTTTATGAAGAGTCAAAGTTAGGTGACATGTTTTTAAACTATACAATCAGATTTTATGAACACCAAGTAAATCCCTGATAATACTCTACAAGACAATTCCAATTTTACTCATCTTTGAAAAATGTTAAATAATAAGTTTTGTCTTGTTCCTTAGAAAATATCTCTTTAAGAATATGCATAATCTAAATAATGACATTTTCATCGAATCATCTTCGTTCTAGCACATCGCTGTCAAAAGCAAAACGGTACACTTAGTTTCAAAGACGAAAGCCCTTTCCGATATTTGTATCCATGCGAATCGCAGAAAAGTCAAGAAAATCCGATTAACTTTTCAAATCACTCGTGAAAATGTTAAAGTGCTAAGGGAATTACTGAAAGGAGCTTCATTTCCTTTAATAAAGTGTGAGATATTTTAGAACGAATTTGACATTTTTCGTTTACCCTTTAGAATGACGTACTACATTCTATGAGATTTTTAATCTTCCAAAAGGATTAGTTAGCTCATTACGTTCTTGTAAAAATTAGTCAGCTTTAGTTACGTTTGAGTTTTTATGGTTAAAATATTTTAATTCCCTTACTTCGAGAAGCGAATAATCGAAGCTGTTGAATTTAGATACGTTTGATATTCGTACATTCAGATTTTTAAAGTTTTTAGAATTCTAAGTATTTGGAATTATTTTTCTTTTTTTGAGATCGTATAATCTGTAGTTTGCTCATAGCAAACATTTTTCTTAAGGTATTCGACTACTTGCGACAGTTTTTTTTTTTTAAGTGAAATATGGCTATTTTTGTTGTTGTTTTTAGATTTGTTTAATACTGTTTAAGAAAAATATACTAAAATTAAGAAGGGAAAAAGAAATTGACTAAAATGGGAATTTCTTTGTTAACAAATGTAGTAATTGACTTAATTTTTTATATTACTTGTTAATCCTCAAGTTAATTTTTCCTAGGTCGAAACATTAACCTGCAATATCTTTTTAATTTTCCGTACTTTCCAGTAAAATTATTAAATTAAGAAATAAAAAATTTATCTATATTTTATCTTGTGTTTTTTTGGGGGGGGGGATTTTTTTTTATTAACATTACACTCGGAAGCACAATGCCATGGGTATTGATATATCCAAGCAAACCGAATTTATCCTAAGCGGTTTAAAGTTACAGAGCACCCCCTTCCCTCGGGAAAATACCCCCTTGCCTTATTGATATTTTTTTTACTGGTAATGGCAAGATTTGCTTTTTAAAATTTATTCTTTTCAAATATAACAAAATATCTGCCTTTATTATATTATATTTTATCTTTAAAATCATCTTTTTTTATATAAAAAACAAGTTTCACAAATTTATGTATCAGTAAAACTGATAAAATTGCTTTGTAGAATAGCCCAGTTTTGATTGAATAATAGATTCTAAAGCGAGGATTAGCTTGTTCTGCTCAGTAAATCTTAAGCCAGGACCACCTGCATGTAACACGAGGCTAACGCACAATAAATGTATTAAGCCTCAATATTATATCTTAAATGTAGTGTATATATCAAGGGAGGGGGTGCCAGCTCACTAGCTATCAGGAGTCAACATTGTTATATTATCAAACGACTCAAAATTACTATGCATGTTGGCTGTATTAAGATGACCTTTGAATATGGTGAAATTATACAGTAGGAAGTGTTCATAAATGAATAAATCCTTTGTGTTTATTTGATACACTGTTACTGTGTATAAAATTTACAAATTAAAAATAAGCGATTTTCTCTCTCTTCTTTTTTCTATACTTTTTAACACGCTTTTATAAGTTTCACTTGCATGTAACGGAATCTTAGAACTCGATTTTTACCCACTTAAAAAGATCGGATTCATTCGAAATTTCGCACACTTGTCAAGGACCGATGACAATACAATAATTTCATAATTTTGTTCCATTGTCCTTTTCAGGATCGTCAGGAATAAGGATAATCAGATTTGGCGACAAATCCATATATCACGTCCAGATTTGGCAACTTATTGCATATATCAGTTTTAAATTTGGCGACTAGTTCCATATACTCAGACATAGCGACTAATTTCCTACATCATTTCCAGATTTGGCGACTAAACAGAATAAGGTGCAACCCTAAAGTGTTTTTAATTTAACGCTAATTATATATGCAAGTATAAAATACACTTGCGGTTAAAAGAAATAAAACAAACAAAAGCAGTGTTCTATATCTGAGAAAGTGGAGGGCGGGTGTGTGTTAGCAATTTCTAACCATAATATAAACATTTTTCTGAAAATGAAAATAAAAAAAGGCTCCAGCATGTGAAAAAAAAAAAATTTGCGTTCTAACTGCTAAATATTTTTATTTTATTTTTTTATAAAGCAATACGCTTAGAAATGATGATACGAATTAACATGAAAGGAACACGTTTAAAAGGTTAAAAAACGATTGATACTTAATATTACCATGTTTTTAATAACTCGCTTTCTTTAATGTCTATCCGGGTGGAATTTTGTAATTGATTTTAAACTGTGTGACTTTCCGAGGAGCTAGAGACTTGAAATTCGGACTTAAGCTCGGAAGTGGATGACAACGCATGAAAATGGGGAAAAAGAAAACAAAAACAAAAAGGAGGAATTTTATAATATTTAATCCGTAAAAAAACATGATACATTATTAATTTTTGTAATTCGAACTTTTTTTTTCTTTACACACTTTTATTTGTTTGACCTGTTCAAAAGAGACGAAATCTAATATAACGATCCGAGGCCTCGTAAACGGAGAGAATAAATACACTTCAGACCCGTTAATTAATATCCATTGAAGAGCAAGACAGCCACATAATTCCGGCATCAAATATCAAACTCAAGGATAAATTCAACAATGAATAAATGATAGTTTAAAAAACTAACAAAACACGCTTTTATTGTAGTTCGAACTAAAAAATGAAAAATAAATTATAGTTTGAAAAAAAAACTAAAAAACACGCTTTTATACTGAATCGAATTAAAAAGTAAAAAAATAATTCTTAATAAAGAATAAAATGATTAACGAGAAAATGAATGTCATTGGGGTAAAAGCGTGGGGTATTCTATAAATGTATCAATTGTTTTAATTTCTAACTTCTATTCCGAAAAGCTGAATTAGTGTAAAAATGTAGTACAAAGCACCCCACGCTTTTACCACAATGACATTCATTTTCTCGTTAATCATTTTATTCTTTATTAAGAATTATTTTTTACTTTTTAGTTCAATTCAGTATAAAAGGATGTTTTTAAGTTTTTTTTTTCAAACTATAATTTATTGTAAGAAAGATATAAAGATCCTGCATGTGTGGATGGTTTTTAGAAACTTGCATACAAGTAAATAATTTTTTGTTGCTGCATTAATTCTATTGACATATCTGACATATTGATACATATCTGATATTTTAATTTAAGTAAACTTGTGACGGATCTATACGCATCCTCTTACTAACCCTCTTGGGACATTTTTGGTGCTATTAAAAATATCACCCTTCTCCTAAAAAGAAGACGTGATATGCAAATTAAGTTTATTATATATAGTTCAGGTTCGCTTACTAGAAGGATAGATAGTTAGAAGGTTAGAGAGTTAGAAAGTTAGTCAACTAAAGGTGAGAAGTGAGATATAAGGAGAAGAGTACCGTAAAAGATTATAAAGTCCGTGTGAGAGATTAAAGACAGGAAGGTGATATTGATAAAGAAATTGAAGGATTATAAGTCTTAATTGACAAGAAGACTGCCTACAGGTATTAGTCACCTTCATATTACGTTTGATATTTAAAGTGTTAAAGAGGTTAAGTGGCAATTAGTTACATATCTACCATGTAAAGTAATATTATTATAAAGTGGTTGATTTATTAAATGTATTCTCCCAAAACGCGACTCTCGTCCCCTCCTTCTGTTGACTGATCGGGAACATCCTATTTATTGGGATTCTTTGAATTGTTTTAGAAGTTGATCTAAGCATTGGAATAAATAATTTGAAATTATCATGTCGAATCATCCTTCACTCCCTCCCTCACCTTTAGCTGGGTCACAAGGTAGATAGGGAGGGTTATTACAAACTAGCTAAATATAATGTATTTTAACTCTGTTCCTGTTTATAGATGCTTTCTAGAATGATATACATTCTCCATAGTTTCGCATTGTAAACCAGAGGTTCCCAAACATTTTTGCCTCACAGACCCCTTGCCATGTTTTTTATAGCTTGAGGTAGATAGACCCTGCATACCTAATATAGAATTTTTACAAATTTATCAACATTAATGTCTTTTTGACAGCTAGTATAGTGCTACTTATTTTATAACGGAATTAAATTTTTTGAAGTATAGTGTGTGTTTATAACTTAAGAAGCACGTGTTAATTAATTTGACTAAAATTTAGTTAATACATAAAGTAGCTGAACAACTAACAAATGCTTTTTTAATGAGAGGGATGAATCTGGTTCTTTAATATTAAGTTTTCAACATTTGATATCAATCTTTTCAGGTTTAACCCTAAATCTCATCTGTTAGTAATGACCCAGTCTACCCCCCCCTTTTTTTTTTGTTTTGGAGATTATAGCAAAATCATGCTGATACTCTTCTAGAAAAAGCAACTAAAAACTTTCTTAACAGGTATGTCTTTTTAAAGCCAAAATTGCTCGCATCCGTTTCTAAACTTTACTTTAAAACCTTTGTTAGTGCCTATTCCGATCAGTTTCTATTGTAATATGTGAATATTTTTTTCAATGTGACCATATGAATTGATTGTTACTATGGTACTATGGCAATACAATTTAAACTCTCACTACCATAAATTGCAGCAAAGAGCTAAGGTAAAGCTGAACCCATGTAACCCCCATTTTATCAAGATAGAAGTTTAAGCTTCTCTGCGGGAAACAGATACTCCAATAACCATTCCAATTATATGGCAATACAAACCATAGTCAAGGCATTCTCAAACCTAGTTTCAAAATCTGAATAAAGGGCATTTAAATGCTGAAAGTTGATTAAAACGTCCTGACGGATTGTCTGTGACAAATTGAGAAAATTTCACGACCTTCAATGTTATACAGCTTTAGCTTAATTCTGGAAAGAAACGCTGAAATATTCCTTGTTTTAATAAAATTAATGCTGTCACCTTATAACTGGAAATTAATCTAATTAAATTGAAGAAATCTGTTAAATATGTAAAATCTAGTTTCTACTTGATTATAAATTTTCTTTTATAATTAATGCCATGATCTGGTTTAATGCGAGTCACTATCATAGGCCCCCATTTATAATTCATGGACCTCCAAATTATCTTTTCGCTTACGTGGATCCCTTGTAAGTCGTCATAGACCTCCTGGGGTCTATATAGACCACTTTTGGAATCACTATTGTAGACTAATAAATTGTTATATAAAATATATGTAGCATCAGCTACAATGGAGAGTTGGTAATGCTTTCACTTTTGAAGGATATGTAATTAATAATATTAATTTCTCTATTAAAAGTGCATCTAATGATATAATTATACAGGGTAGCCATAATTAAACTGCAAGTGTTCAAGGGGTGCTGGAGCGAAAACCACTTGAAATATTCCTGTGAAATTTGGTATCTACACGTTTCAGAACATGCGCAAATCAAATACGCAAAGAAATAAATCGCCATTTTCACCCGATAAATGGCGCTGTACCATATTTTAACGCTCATCGGTGGTATAAACAACTTCCAAAACCGAGAGACAGAGCATAATGACATTCTAAGAGGCATATACACAATATAAAACATTACTTATGGTTAATCAAAATTTCATACAATTCGTTTCAGTAAGTGAATTTTTACAGTATCATGTAATCACAAATTAAGGTAAATTAAGATCACAAATTAAACAATTCATAAAGATGCTTTAGAAAACTCTTAAACTATTATTTATTCAATTAAATTATCACATGGTGGGCTCATTATGTAAACTACCAGATGCAACCACATGCTGAAAAAGTAAGAGCATGATCCACCGTCGCTAACAATGCACGTTCCTTCTTATTCAGAGTCATGATTGACCATTACTCAATGTGATCTTGTTTTTATACTGTTCGATGTGCTTAGAATTTTTATATATGTCGTCGAAAACCATTGAATCACGGCACAGCGCACTCTATCGGGTGAAAATTGTGATTTTTTTCTTTGCATATTTGACTTGCGCATGTTCTGAAACGTGTAGATACCAAAATTTACTGGAATATTCCATGTAGTTTTCTCTCCAGCACCGCTTGAACACTTGTAGTTTAATTATGGCCACCCTGTATATAAAACTCAATATATATTACAGCTCACTTGCTTCATTAATGTATTGTCATCATGGTTGCAAACTCTTGCCCTGTATTATTACTTCTCGAATCGGGACTTTGACTCCACTTAATATCTGCCCTGTAGAGGGCGTAGTGTCGTGAGCCCTGAAAATTCCTTTATTGCTTGGTTGTGAGGGGGATTACACAGCTATTTGCTAAAAGACATTTTATTTATTAATTAAAACCAAAGTTAAATGCATTAACTATGCTTATTTTCGCAGCCTTTCGATGGAGAAAAGTTCAAAGCCGGAGCAAAGTTCTTCGATCTTAAGAGGATTGTCTCCCGGGTGTGGCTGTCACCGCAACCTCTTTCGTGTATGTTCGGAAAAGCCACAAGAAAACACGAGTTGATGCAGAAGATCCTCCACAACTTTCAAACTGACATTTTAAACTCCCTGGGTGGGCCATTTCACTTCACCAATAATCTCTGGTTGGCGAGCATAGAGAAGCTGCACAATACACCCCTTGTTCTCGTCCCAACTCCATTGGTTCTTTGAGACAATAGACCCGCGAGGTTGAGATCAACTCCATCGTCGTACCTCGTACACCATATAGAGTGTCTATCAATCGACCTGTCACTTTGACACTGAAAATACCCTCCAGGGTATGCCTTTTTCACAACAGGCCGACATTTTTTTCATTCATATAATTCGAGGTGTACATGTGCGAACAAATCAAACAAAAGAAACTATTCCCAAGAGTATCTTTTACACAGATCGTTGTGGATGAACGTCATCTGGCTATCAGAGAAGGAGGCGTGGCATCAACAAAGTAATTTTCAGAATCGGTTCAGCATCTGTTTTGCCCAGGCATGAGGGAAGAATACACGGTTTCTTTTAATAGAATACAATGTCCCCTCTGGGCATTATGCTAACCCCTGTCCATGAAACTTGACAAGTATTGTCGGAAAGTGTTCGTACAGCGCTACAAGGGATTGATATTTCGAGATTCAGAATCCTCACGTTAATGTGGTGTGGTAGTTTGAAGAGTGGCGTGTTAGCTGTTGTGTCGTCTTTGTAATGTGATCTAGATTCATTATTATGAGGTCCATAGCAAATAGTCTTCGTGTAGCTTCAAGGGTGCGATGTTAATAAACAATGAATTAATTAATTTGAGTGGGGAGAGGAGCTCTCGTGTTGCTTCAAAAGGACAATTAATGAATCAATTCTTAATATATCTATATTCAAAATAGAACGGAAGAATTAGGATCAACAGAACAGAATAAAAACCATATACAGTGTGAATTAATTAAGAATGAACTTGCTATAATATAAAAGGCATGAGTATACAAAAGGAAAAAAATCTACTCCTCTCTTTTGATCTTCACAATATTAAACTACATCTAATAATGGCTTAAAACAGTGATCTCCAGAGTGGTCTATATAAACCCCTAGGGGTCTTCAATGACCATCAAGGGGTTCACGTCAACGAAAAACTAATTTTGTGGGAGGGTATGAAATGTAAATGGGAGGTCTACGGTAGTAGCCCTCATTAAACCAGATTGTAAATTTAATTTTAAAAGAAAATTTTCAATCAAGTGGAAACGGAATTTACCTTTCTAGCAGATTTTTTACTAAATTTAAGGAGATTAACTTTCATTTAGAAGGGATTAGCATTAATTTTGTTAAAATAAGGACCTCATTTCAGCGTTCCTTGCTAGAATTAAGCTAAAGGACTATATTATTGTACTTCATGAATTTTCAGTTTTCAGTTTGTCAGACAATCTGACAAGAAAATGACGTTTTAACCTACGTTCAACATTTAAATGCCCTTTATTCAGATTTTAAAACTAGGTTCGAGAATGCTTTGACTATGGTACTACCACAGTAGGCAATGAATTCAAATGGTCACATTGGAAAAAAAAGATAATAAAAATGTCAGATTACAAGAGGAACTGATCGGAATAGAAGATCTTAAAGTAAAGTTTAAAAACGGATGCGAATAATTTTGAATTTACGTATTATTTGTTCCGAATTCTGGAATATCTTAAGAAAGTTTTTAATTGCTTTTCCTATTGAGGAGTTTCAGCGTGGTTGCCAATCTACAAAGCAAAAAAAAAGGAAAGAGGATTGGACACAACTAACCGAGGAGATATAGGAAACAAGACCAAATTTTGGAAATTTGTTATTGTTGCACCAGATTCAACCCTTCCATTATAAATATTTGCTTGTTGCTCAATAATTTTATAAAACAGTGTTTTTATGTATTAATTAAATTTTAATTTAACAAATTAACATATGTTTCTTAGGTTCTAAACACTATACTTTACTACAATTAGAAATTTAAATTATTAGTTCTATATCAGCTATCAAAAAGACATTTAAGTTGATAAATTTGCTGAATTTCTATATTAGGTAAGTAGAGGGTGTACCTAAAACTGGAAAACATGGTAAGCGGTCTATGAGACAAAAAAGTTTGGGAACTTCTGGCTTAAAATTATTTATAAAAAATCAGTAAAACTTCTCAAACTAATTTCTAAATAAATTACAGATTAATTACTAAAGTTGGTTTTTCTTTCCCAAATTTTAGTTTACTTTTAATTTTCATATTTGCTCTTTCGTACTTTTCTGTTAATAGATATCCTACAAAAAGAATTAATAACAATTTCAATCGAACTACCTTAACGTCTTTGGATATTATATATTCCATGAGAGTTTCTTAAAATCTGTTGTTCGTATTACTTTCAAAAATAAGTTCGGAAATGATTTATAATTTTGAGTAGGTATTCTTGATGATTCCCGGAAATGTGACATCACACACACACAGCCGCATCATTCTCACGCGTATAAAACTCGGATAAAATCCTATATTAGTCCACACTTTTAGCAAAGAAGAATTCCAAACTGCACCAGTTGCTCATTTTATGCATTGGACTTCTATCCAATATGAGGATACCCTCAGGGGGCTCACCTTCTTTAGGTGAGTACGGGTGTCACAATCCCGAGGTGCCCTAGTGATCTTTTCCTTTTCCCGCGGGGTTTACTGTCTTTGGTAAACATGGGCTTCACGAACCCGGGGTATCCTAGTGATCCTTCTCTATTTTCGACACTCTTTCTTGTCATTCAATTCATTCTTTCTTTCTCTTCCCGTCTAGACCACAGATATTAAAACAAATGTTTGGCGCAGTATAGCCGAAATCGGCTCTTGCGCCAATAAACCCCAAAATCACTCACTCACCCAATATGAGGATAATAATTTGGCGATAAATAAAAGTGTGGATCAAAATAGGATTTTATATACAAAGATTAATAAAAATATTTAAAAAATAAAATTTACGTCCATTGTGTGTTTTGTCCGCACACGGTTAGTAAAAACATTTTATTTATACTAGTAAAATTTTACCCACATAAAGATATTGGTAAATAAAAAAATATATATCTGATTTTTATAAACTATAATTTTTAACAAAAGTATTTTACTTTGTAATTCTGTTACAACCAATATTTCGATGTAATGCTTCTTTGCACGGCAAAAAATAATTCACGATAATCTGAAAAACAATTTTGTATGGTTTTTAATGTTTTTTCTGATAGTAAAAAGTCCTTAAACGTTTTCTTTTTCGTTTTTGTCAATGGTCCCTTTCTCTACGGGTTTTCTTTCAAAAGATTGTCATAAAAAAGTAAGTAAAAGGCATTGTTGCGTGCATTTCCCCCAACCCGAAAGTACTAATGTTTTCCAAGGGACATTTCCCCTTCCTATATTTTCTTTTTATCATTTCATTGTTTACTCATTTATTTCTTTTAGACACGTTAAGGAAATCCCACTGAGTAAAAGGATTTTCTCATTTATTCATTCCCGTTTTTATCGGCAGCCCGTTTCTTTTTTTTAAAAGGGGGGGGGGGACAAAAGTCTTTTCTGAGATTTTGCTTTCTCCTTGAAGAGAAGTATTAAAGTTGAATTTTGCATTCGCACATGGTTTTCGTTTTAGTGAAGGTAAAAAAAAAGTTAAAACAACGGAGTTGGTTAAGAATTTGAGAACTAATTTATAATTCCTTGATTACAGAAAGTTGAATTAAAAAAGTAAATTTTGAAATGTGACACAAAGTTCTTAATTCTTTAAAACTTTCTTTCATTTTTCGTGAAATTTTGCACAAGTATTAACTCTCGTTGTGAGAGCTTTTCTTGTTTGTTTTTTTTTTGAAGAAACTTTACCCAAGAACAAGTGGAAGCCTGTATTAAACAAGTATAAACATCGTGTAATAATATTTTAACATTTATATATAAGTTTTAGTTTAGCGGTTTAATATCCCACCATCAAAGATCGAATATTATAATTTTGAAACTTCTTTAGATTCCTGTTTCAAAACTAAATTATCAATGCTGATAAGATTTCAAACATTTGAGCATTGCATATTTTAAGATTGTGTTTCTGTAATAAAATTGTAGATGAAAATTTAAAAAGTAACTCTTATCTAAGGATATCATATCAAATAACATTAAATGTTTTGTACTAAAATTATCTCAATTTCTTAGGGGGGAGGGGGAATGTCTTCCTAAAAATGTTTTAAATTTTTGTAATTTATCGAAAAAATTACTTTTTAACCTTTAGTTTTTGGAACCCATAAAGTAAGATGTCTATATTAAGTCGAAATCGCCATCTTTTCTTCGGAATTAAGATTAATCTGGTGGATTAAAAAAACTTAGGTAAAGATAATTTCAACAGGAGTTCATTAATTTTGATTCAGCAATTAGATATGAAATAGGACGTTTCAAATGATCCATGTGCTAAGATTCCTTTCAAAAATCGTTTTCAAAATCTTCTAAGTAGGAAGGAAGCTTACCATGTGTGTCTCTGATTTAGCAGATTTTTCATGGACCCAGAAGAATTTCATTCTTAAAGTTATGAAGACGTTTTCACATTTGAGGCAACTATTTAGGAAAATCAGCTGCATGTACCCTTTTAAACAGGATCCAAATAATGTTCCAATTGTACTCAACTACTTGCGAAAAATTTTTAAAAAAAAAAAATTTAGATATGGGGATTTTTCTGTAGATTTTAGATTTGCTTAGAACACTTTTAAGAAAAATATGCTAAATGTAAGAAGAAAAACAGAAATTATTATTACTAAAATGGAAAAAATTGGTAAAAATTACCAAAAAAAAATTAAAAATAACAAAAACGTGGCCCATTTTGTGCCAAAAGTTCATGAACAAATTTTCAATTTTTAAATTTTGATGTGTTGCTACGTTATTTATTTTTTAAATGACCTTCAGGATAAGAGATTAATTTTTACAAAAATTAGAGCACTTTATCTTGGTTATTATATGAAATTACTTAAAATAACAGTGATTGTATTAACATAAGGTATTGTAAATTTTGCATTTTATTTCGATGAAGATGTAACGTAAGAATTTATAAAATTTTCGAATATCTTTTTTTGTGCGGTTATTTTTATGCGGTCCCTATCCACCGCACAAAAACAGGTTTTACTTTTATAGTCATACAACATAAAGAAATATCCAGCGAAGTAGGTAGATAATGACTAATATGTATATGCAGAAATCTAAAAAATGTGAAATAAAAGTCAAATTGTTCAGAATTTAAAATCAACTAAGAGGATGCTATTTTTATTCATCAAAACTTCAAATTATTTTGTTTGAATTTGCTTCTTACCATATATCAGAGTCAAACGATTTTAATATTGCAATAAATATCCATTGCTTTACGTTTTTTCTGTTACTTGAATTTTTCTTTTCATTGTAACACAATATTAGAACAAAATATTTCCATAGCGTTGGATCTGCGGAAAAGCTGAACATTTTACACTTCAGGTCTTTTCATCAATGGCTAGAAAATATCTTTTGCTATATAAATCTCATATTAAATTTAATTAAATATTTTAATACAAACTTCTGAAATTTATATTTTAATCGAAGAGGTACAATAAAGTACCACTGAATTAAGGATAGCAAGAGCTATGCAAATTATGAAGTGCTGCGCATCATTTATGCGCAAAGGAGGGCACTATGGTAACTGCATATATAGCGCGTACTATGGTTGTTCTGAATGGGTAAACTGCCTGATTTAGATATCTTCGATCGCGGACAAATTATAGGTGCGCGACGCATGGGCCATACAACTTCCGAAATCGTCAGACAGCTAGGATTTTCAAGGTCAACAGTGTCGAGTATACCAAAAATACACGGTTTGTGGACAAAAAAAAACTAGCTATCAGGCAATCTGCAAAGGACAATTAGCCTTTAAAGTGCGTGGTGAAAGACAGCTAAGGTGTATTGTACGTTGCCAGTGAAGCCAAACATTAGTTAGAATCTACAACTGCTTACTATTACTTAAATAAACACAAACCTTATATAAATTTGCGTCTTTCTATTTCCAGATTTCTCAAGAAGATCCATTTGACTCTTTGAATGAAACCAGTTCCATGGATGACGAGTATGTATTTAATAGGGTTAACATTTCCATGCTGGAAGAGATGATACCAGAGGTAACTATTTTATTCCAGTTTTACCTATTTAATTGTTAAATTAATGAAAATTTAATAAGAGAGTCGAAACGGAAAAAAATTTTCTTTTCAAGTATTATGCTGTACATTCTAGTGAATCTACACAGTCAAATGTTTTGATTGAGGTTAAGGTATCCGACTACCCTAAAATTGTGAATTTTACCAAAAACTGACAATTTTTTTTATGATTCTATTTTATGGGCCATCTCATTAGCTTTATAAAAAATACCAAGTTTATCATTTTCCATTCACTGGAACAAAAAGTACAAGTGTTTTAGTAAAAGCAGATGCCGTTACTTTAACCAAGATGCCATACTTTAAAACGCGTTTTACTCGAAATATGATTTTTTGAAAATAATAAAACGGGGTCAGCGATTGCTAAAAAAAGTTTTGAACATAATTAACAGAAATTTTTTCTGTAAGTTCTGTATAATAGTAGATTTAGTTTAACCTTCAGATGTATCAATCCCTGTTTTATTACAAAATTTACAGTCCCTTTTAAGTGAATATAATCACTGTTTTTTTAAGCAATTTCATATAATAACTGAGATAAAGTGCTCTAGTTTTTGTAAAAAAAGAAAATATCTCTTATCCTAAAAGTCATTTAAAAATGAATAATATACAACACATTATATTGAAAAAACTGAAAATGTTTTCATAAACCTTTGGTACAGAATGGACCGCGTTTATGCTATTTTTTGTCAATTTTTACCTATTTTTTCCCATTTTAGTCATAATAATTTCTTTTTCTCTTAATTTTGGCACATTTTTCTTAAAATGCACTAAACAAATCTAAAAATAACAAAAAAAAATCTCCATATCTCCTTTTATTAAAAATAAGTTGTCGCAGCCAGTCGGATACCTTAAATTTATAAGGGTTGCCCAAATGAAAAGTGGACAAGCTGATTAAAAAGAATACCTTCATTGGTAATCAAAAATAATTGTCATGGGAGTTGTAACAGATGTCCCTCGTTTCGACAGTAGCCTATGCCTTCTCTGTGGAAAGTTTGTGGGTGATTCTCAATTAAGTCTTGCAAGGCTTCCTTCACCTCATCGTCCGAATGGAAACGTTATGGTCTCTTTCGTAGAAAAAGTAGGAAAGGTTTCAAGGAGACATACCTTTCTCTTTATATCCATATTAGGTGGCGCTGCTATAGCTGCAATCATTCTGACACATTACGGGTGTTCCAAAACTTTTCAACGAAATTTTTTAGAGTTGTCTTGATTTCAAAGGAGACGTTTGTCCAGCATCGTCATGGATATCTGATATTGTTTGCGACCTTCATGAAAACGTTTGCACCAATTGTTCGAACTAGCAGTGCTCGTCATAGACTGCCCTTGTCCACTGATAGCTGCCCACATCCAGCTCACCTTCCGCAATCAGAAACCATACTACCACGCATTGTTCCGATATGGACGCATCCAAGAATAGCACGACTTTACTTTTGATCTATTTCCTCAACCACGAACAGATTTCATTATTATACATCGTATGCGTTGTACACCTCCTACTTCCCTTTATATTCATATTAGGTGGCGCTGCTGTAGCTACAATCATTCTGACATAATTACACTTATCCACTTTTCATTTGTGGTGAACCCTTAGAGTTTCTCTAACCGCCGTAATCAAGGTTAACAGCACTGGTGTTCAAAGAAGAGAACTGGGATTCTCCGATGCAAGTTCGTTTCACTGTCGCTAGTTCTTTAACTCCGGTTCAGGTTTAAAAGGCCAAAGCTCGGTTGAAATTAACTATGCTTGCGCTGTAAGCACAGTTACGGGGTCTATTTTGACCAATGAGGTTGCAAACTCGGAGTTGAGTAACCGGAGTAAAAAGGTATAGGAAACGAAGTTTTAACCGGTAGTTTGCTTTCACTTAACCTCGGTTACTTAACTCCGCGTATCATAGCCCGGTTCAGTCAGTGTTGAATACTGCGGTAAGTGATGCTGAATATGAACTGTTAAACACAAGGTAATATTATTACTTTTATTTTATATAATTGTATTTTCGTAGTAAGTTAAAAATAATTGATTAGTTTCAGAAAAGAAAGTTATCAATCGGTTTGACAGTGAATCTGTTAACATATTTAGAAAATATTTTAAGTAAATTATTCATAATTAAGTCTCTAGAATAAAATTTTTAATTAACAATTTGAAATTATTTAAAAAATTAGGGGTGAACTATTAAATATTTTTTGAATAATAATATCCTAAAAGTTAAAATTGATATATTTTTTTTTGTTGAAAATATATGCTTTTGAGTTAGATTTCAGTCGTTTTTCTCTTTATATCTATAATAGTTCTAATTTATCTTAGGCTTAACTTCAACGATAATTTCACTGCAAATTTTATCAATTTTAAAATTTAACCAATGAAACTTATCTAACAAGAATCTCAAAGATATCTAACATAGAGAAAAAAGAGAAGACATAGAGAAATATAGATTACAGTAGAACGTCGTTTATCCGAATTTTTATTATCCGGGGCGTAAAATATCCAGACCAAAGTCCGGATACGTTTTCTAGCAGTGCAATGCTTAACAGTTGTTTCGCGTGAGGCCAAAAGAGTGACTGGAAAACCCAAGGTGGGGATATTTGGGGAATTTCAGTTGAGTGATTTGGTAAACATCTGCGCGGAATATTAGGTCAGTTTGTTTCCAAGTGAGGGGTGTATAAGTGCTCTTTTGTTGAGTTTTGTTGATGTAGAAATCTGGATTGTCTGCGATGCAGAAGACTGTGGATTCCAAATGCTAAATGATGACGATATTGTGACTTCCGTGCAAGAAGAATCCGACCCTGTCGACGATGAAACGGATGAAGACGAGGACAACAACAACAACGGTCCATCAAATGCTGATGCTTTTCTGCGTTAAAGACAGCTATGGAGGGGTAGGAACAACAGTCAGAGTGCTGTCCTACTCAACTACTGCTGCTCAAGAAAATTAGAGACCTTGCATTGAAAAAACAAAGGTGTACAATGGTACAGCGAAACGTGATTATTTTCCACTATAAAAGTAAAATTGCGACACTTGCGTCTATTTTGATTTTCTTCAAGCACGTTTGCCGTATGTGTTGATTTTTAATATTCGTATAGTGTCCGGTTTTCTAAAATGCATCGATCGCATTCGGTTATTCGAACAACCGCGTATCCGATCGGTGTACGGTCCCAATTGATTCGGATAAACGACGTTCTACTGTATAGAGAAGACGTACAGAAATAGAGAATGAGACATAGAGAAATAGGGAATATAAAAAAGATAGAGAATATAGAGAAAACAGAGAAATAGAGAAAACATAGGGAATATTGGGAAGAGACAGAGAAATAGAGAAGATCTAACAGTGATGTGATAAAAATTAATGAATCGAAAGAATTAAGAGAAAACAAACTTTTTATATTTTTATTGATTTTAGCTTAAAAACTTCTAACACAATTCGACTTTTTTCAAACATGAATGCAAGCAAAATCAAACAGCCAATTATAAAATCGTTGCAATGAAAAAACTGTCATTTCTTAAAATGACGATCAATTTGATAACTGGTTGTATTCCTTTTTGTCAGTCTGATTTCACTAAACGGTTCGTTTACTTTTTAATCTATTTGAAATGATTTCTAAGAGCTTTCATTTCGAGAATTGTTGTTCTCTTGATACTTATAGCGAGGTTTTTGTAATCAACTTATCAAATTTTTTTAAATGCTTATTTATTTTGTAACATTTTCATTGTTTTAAAAAATATTGTCCTCTTTTTATCGAATCTAGTTTCCATGTGTCTTGTGTTAAGATTAAAGACGATATTTTTTCTGCAATTTAAAATTAATAAGAACGAAATTATTGTTACAAACGTTTATTTTGTAACTTATCAAATAAACTTTTTAAAAAAATAAACATTATTTGTAGCTTTTAACTTTTGTAGTAGTACTTCTTATCATGTCTGAAAAGGTAAAATTAAAACTTGGAACATGTTTTTAAATAAAGAGTGCTTCATAATATTATATTATGTTATATATCTAAGGACCAATGTGTGCAATATATACTAGTAGGATTCAAATGTTCCTGGACTGAGCCTTAACATGGAAAACGTTTGCACAGTAGAGTGACTATAATAGCATTTCTGTGTTATTGCACTTTCCCCCTTTTCTCAAAAAGCTTGCTTCAAATTAAGTGGCCGGTGGGTCGCTTTGTCATTGTATTTTGTAGGCGGATACATTTAGTCAGTGGCCATTGAAAGAAATTGCGTTTGTTGAGCGGATAATGAATAGTAATTTTTGTGCTCGTTTGGAAAAAGTGCTACAGAGACAAACAAAATTTTGAAGAAGCTATAAGGCTGTGACACATTATCGCGAATGCAAGACTCGACGTTTCTGAGAAGGTCGGGAAAGTGTCAAAGACGACAAATGCTCTGACGTCTACAGACTTCCTGCACTGCTGAAAACATGGAAAAGGTTTCTGATGTGGTATGGTTAGAACAGGCTTCACACAGACAAGAGCAGAATCAGGTGCGATAACCTCGGCCACATGTCAATGGATATTGACTAAGGATCTTAACATGCATAGGGTGTGGCAACATATCGTCCCCCGCATGTTAAACGAAGATCAATCTGCAGATGAAGTTAAAAAAGCATTGCAGGATGAATTAAAAGACATGACTAAAAATTTATTCCAGAAATGTTTCGATAATCTTTACAAGACATGGCAAAAGTGTGTTGTTACTCAAGGGTCTTATTTCGAAGGAGGATGTGTTTCAGCATTTTAATTGGTAATACTTTTTAAATTATAGACTCAATCCAGGAACTTTTGAGCCTTACTACGTATTATTGCACTATTTTTGCGTAAGTTAATCAAGTTTTCGTGTAAAAAGATTACTTTTTTTATATTTCTTACCCTACATTTTAATATTAAACTGATTTTAAATTAGTATTATAAAGTAAAAAAAAAAAATTGCCTGTTCATGTAATGTACTTAATTTTTAATGATGTGTTGAGTTTGAGGATACATATTTTGTGATTTCACGGATTTATATCAACATAGAAGAGT
The DNA here is from genome assembly GCA_019973975.1 of Trichonephila clavata. Lineage (NCBI taxonomy): Eukaryota > Metazoa > Arthropoda > Arachnida > Araneae > Nephilidae > Trichonephila > Trichonephila clavata. Next base: position 26,446 of record BMAO01025173.1, read on the forward strand.
AATAGACCAGAAAAGAGTATTTGCACTTGAATTTAATTACTTTAGTTTCCTCAAATATATCATTAAAAATTATATTTGAGGAAAATGTCAGAAAATGAAAATAAAAAGCATTTAATGCGTATAAAAAAGCATTTCTTATATTTGAAATGAATAATTGGGATTTATTTATGCTTCTTGCAAGAAATTTTATCATTCAATTTATGCTTTTTTAAAGTAATTATAAATACAAATATCCATTTCTTTGATAAAGAGATAAATTTCATGCTGTGTTATGTGTATTTGCTCTAACTTTCATAATTCTACTTTCGAATATTTGTTATTCTGAGATTAATTACTTTCTAACGCATCAGAAAGATTTTATTCGAAACAGTTCTAGTAACTTAGCGAACAAAACGAGCCATTTATATTTCATGTTCCCAAATATATTAGAATATTGATATTTTCCGCATGATGCACTTATTAAGCAAAGAGAAATGGATTCCTCCACAACTTTTACAGAAGAATTTATTTGCACAAATACGAGGTTCAATACTCATTTCGAATTCCTAAGTAATAAACAGATTATTTCCGTTTCGGTGGATATTGAAAGTAACACATCATCTATTCAATAAAATAAACGAAAAGCTTTTAGATATGAAAACTGAGGAATGAGTAATACCTCCACTGTTCTGGCTTGGATCTATAAATTCCGCTTCAACAGTTCGAAATAATTTTATTAATCCGTAAAAGCGGAAATGGGTGCCTTGCCTCCAGAAGAGAGATTTATTCGTTTCTAATTCCATGTGTAAGTAACTTTTATCTCTTAAATACCTGTTTCCATTTCGATAAATACCTGTTATGTTTGAATGCGATCTTTAAATGACGGGCAAAAGATCATCGACGGAAGATAATGTAATTAAATGTTTCAATATTCATATCAGAGTAAACATTCTTTTGTATTATATTGCACACATTTTGCGTTAATACGTAGCTATACTTACATTGAGATTAAAATGAAGATCATAATCATTTTTCTTGAATATCTCCATCAGCACTAGACATATTTTGATTAAATTAGATATATATGTAATAATTCCCTTTAATTTCCTCTGAATATTATTTTTAATTAATAATGGTCTTGGCCTTCAGGACTCTCACGTAAATATTTCTTGCCCACCTGACGGGATTTCATCGTAATAGTATCTTGAAAGCTGACGTCTTGCATTTTTAAATGTAAGATTACATCAGAAACTATCGAACGATAGTTTTCTACCAATCATAGCCTCCACCCACGGAAATCATGAGGATTACAACACTTCCTGTTGCCGTTTCATATAGATAGCTAGAACTTTTAAAATTTCTTAAGTGGCTGATTTCTTAAGTTTCATAAGAAACTTGATGTTGATTCCACGTTTTTCCGGCAGAATGCAGTCACTCAATGACGCAGTGCTCAAAACTCGAGATCAGTTAAGGTGAAACTGATCACATGGAAAGATGAGGTGCGTGGCGTGACGTCACTAAAACAGTTGTTGCCAACTCCACTCATTTTTTCAAGCTACACACTTAGTCTCGTTTTTTTGTCACATCTCATAAAGCGACACAAGAAGTACAACACCAACACAAGTGAGCACTGGAATACTCAAAAGCCTTCTACGCTCGTTCTGAAATCTCAGGTTTTAAAACTTCCTAAACCGGAAGCTTTGAGAATCATATATTTTGCGTGAATGACTTCTATCATTGGTCAGAATAATCCAATATTGCATCATCTTGTTTTGAAAAGCGTGACATTTGCGATTTTTGAAGATAAAGTGGTGGTTAACAAGCTATTTCCTACTATATGAGTAAACTAGATCACGTCAAACCTTGGAAGGCTCAAGACGATCATAAGTTAAAATATCCGACTACTTGCAACTTTTTAAAAAAAAAATGGAGATATAAGGATTTATTTAATTTTTTTTAGATTTGTTTAGTACATTTTGAGAAAAATATGCTAAAATTTTGAAGAGAAAAAGAAATGATTATTACTGAAATGGTAAAAAATGGGTAAAAATTGACAAAAAATAACATTAACGCTGCCCCTTCTGTACCAAAGGTTTATGAGCAAATTTTCAATTCTGATGTGTTGCTATGATATTCATTTTTGAAATGACCTTCAGGATAAGAAATATTTAAATTTTTACAAAAACTAGAGCACTTTATCTTAGTTATTATATGAAATTGCTTTGAAAAAAGTTGATTTTTTCACATAAAAGAGAGGGACTGTAAATTTTGTAATAAGACTGATTGATAAATCTGAAAGTTAAAAACACCTCTACTATTATACAGAACATACACAAAAATTTCAGTTCATTATTTTCAAAGCTTTTTGAGCAATTGCTGTCCCCGTTTGAGCATTTTAAAAACACACACACACATTTCGAGTAAAATGCGTTTTAAAGTATGACATCTTGCTTAAATTAACGGCATCTGCTTTTACTTAAAACACTTGTAGTTTTTGTTGTGGTGAACGGAAAATAATAAACTTGGGTATTTCTATAAAGCTTAATATGATAGTCTATAAAAAAAAATCATTAAAAAATTGTAAATTTTTTGGTAAAATTCACAATTTAGGGTAGTCATATACCTTAAAGAAAATCTTTCGAGAGAAAATTTAAATGGGGAATTATTACATATATATAATCATTTTCACGAGGAGTAATGTACTAAATTACTTTATCCCTAACTTAAAGCAAAACAATAAACCAGAAATTAAGTGTTTAGACAAACAGCAGTTTGTCTCAAGCCAATTACGATAACACAATTATTCTTAATATAAATATGGCAATCTCATATCCTTCCCAAATCCTTAATAATTTGATTCTGTTTGAATTCTTTCTTGAATTACTGATTAAGTAAAAAATTACTATATTACATCAATGGATCGATAAGACTTTGCTTAATTTTTGTATACTATTCACTTTAATCCAATACGAACTATAAGAGAAATTTTATCATAGTTAATGTATTTTTAAAGTTTTGTATACTACTGGGGAAGGCAGGCATTTAAAAGTGGTTTGACACAGATTGTTAGTAGTCGTAACAATAGCCCTTGGCAGATAATACAATATACTATTTTCTTCTGTTTTAGCGAAGTCACAATATATTATAATTTTAATTTAAAAGAGAATTTTCCGATCTAGAAAAAAATATCTTCGAAAATATACTTTATATAAATCTTTATATATAATTATATTTCATAGATTTATATCTTTAAAAAATGTATTAAATTTCATGAAATATTTAAAGTGGTTACAGCATTTGAAAACGTCTCTTTTAAAGCTCAGAAGTAAGAATGTTCTTTATTTTATTTCTTCTGTCTTATTTGTCACTAGTTTTTTTCCAAACGATATTTAATCGAATATAAAATTTTTGAGTTTTGCTTTTCAAAGTCGTTGATAAATTATATTTTCCTCGAAGAAACTTTTTCTCGTCTTCTGTAAAATAAAGAATGAAGCAATGTGTTTTTTCTGTCTTTAAATGTCTTCCTCCAAACGAAAGCAAATGGTTCTTTCACTTAGAAATTGAAATAAGAATGATAACAAAAGGATTAACTTATCCTTGAAGCTTATTTTGTGTGTGAATCTAAATGTTATAATAGATAAATACCCCTGATATATGATCATATTTAGAATTGAAAGGATAATAATTATCCTTTCAGGTAAAATGGGGTATTTTACTCGGATACATCTTCGATTACATTGGATTATCTTCGGAGAAAATGGACTTGAATATTGTTCTACACTGTGAAAAGTACCTACGTCAGATGGTTGTTCTACTTAATAGAACTTCACCACGGTATGTATTTAATTATTTTATCTGGATAACTAGTTCGAG
>BMAO01025174.1:0-35456 GCA_019973975.1 Trichonephila clavata
CTACGAAGAAATTTTCGGATTACTAGAAAATTTATATTTCCTACCGGGAAATTAGAAACTTTGGATTGCATTCGTCTTCACGGAGCATCAGCTAAGTTTTCTTTTGTTTTGTTTCTGATTCATTTTGATCTTTTATTGAATTTTTTGTGTTTTTATATTTTATGGTATAAATATATAATAAGCATGATTTATTAGTCTATTTCATTTGAGTAATTCTTTTCCCTAGTAAGGAAACTCTTTTACTTATGTTCATTTCCTGTGATTTATGACTATTAGTGTACTTGTTTGGGAACTTCTTACCCCCACTTCTGACCTTGAGCTTTCACTGCTTTTCGTTCACGAACAAGACGTTTTGTTACTAAGGGTCCCCCACCCGATTTCTGTCTCTCACCCCTTGCCTGGTGAAAATCAGACATTCTTTTTTTTTCTCTGTTCATTTTACTTGGAAACTCGGAATTCAGCATCGCTGTTCGTTTTGTAAAATTTGTTTATCCTCGATATTTTTCACTTTTTTTGTTGACTCTTTAAGTTACTTATGACGCCAGAGTGTCCCGGAAATTGATATTTCCTATTTAGTATTATAATTGCATGTGTTTTTTTATTGAATTTAGTGTTATGAAATTGTGTTTTATTTTCAACTATACTGAAGAATTTGATCATATATAAAATATATGAATTAAATGAAAGAAATTATTTTCTTTTTTTGTTAACAAAAGAATAGTTGAAAAGTATTTTTATTTTTCTTTCAAAAGATTCATGCATAGGTTTGTTTGACTTTGAATTTCATCAGAATTTCTTTTATATGTGAATTATTTTTACTTTCAAAGCTAAATTTTTGCATTCAGTCAAATATCTACAAAACAGTATTTTTTTATACCTTCAAAGAATAGTTTATATGTTGTTTGGTTAAGTGCATCAGAATTTCTGTTTATCTGAATTTTCATTTTGTTTTCGAAGTTTAGATTATTTTGTATCCTGTCAAACATCTGTAATATATATTTTTTAATAGTATTGTGTTCAAATATCCAATTTCTTATTATTGTAGTGATTAGTTGATGCTCAATTATAAAGGTTAACTATTTTAAAACTAAATTAACTGCATTTAATTTGTGGCTGTCGGATTTTATAATTGACCTTTTGTTTCCCTCAAGTTAAAAACAATGGCGTATCTTGCTAAAGCGCGCAAAGAGGACTTAAAAACACTAGCTAACAGAATTGGGCCTCGAAGTAGGAGAAATAAGGAAATAATAGATTTTAAAAATTTAATCATAACTTCGAAAGACTACGATGAACAGTTTACTAAAACTCTTCTAGAAACCATTATTAACACAAGGGTTCAGGCAGAGCGTGAGGGAAGGAGGAAAATGAATACAAACGAAAACAAGACGAACTGAATTTAGAACTAGAACGCATGAAGTTAAGCATGACTGCTACTTCTTCAACTAACCCTAGTGCTGCTGCGCAGAGAAAATAAATATCCAGCACCTCATACCCAGATTTGTGGAAACTTCAGACATTTCCACCTATCTAAAATATTTGAAGACAGTGTGAGCAAGTTAACATAGGAGAAGTCGATTATATAACACACCTTCTACCTATGTTACCTATTGATATTTCCAATATTATCTTGCGGGAACCTAAGAGAAATTAGAAATTACCAGCACATTAAGCAAGTGCTGCTCCAAAGATTCAAGTTAATGCTGAATCGTTTCGAATTAAGTTCAGTACTCATCAAAAACAACCCGAAGCTCTGTGGAAGGACTTCGCGTATGAGCTAAACAATTACTTAGAAGAATGGCTACATAGCTAGAAGTGAAAGACTTTAACTCCTTAAGGATTTGGTTCTTACCGATCAGCTTAAGAGAAGAGTTTCGAGGGACGTTAAGAACACTTCGTGGATATCTGGGAGATATTAAAAGCTCATCTGAGCTAGTACAAAAATTAGACGATTATGAAATTGCTCGAGGTAAGACGTCGAAACATAAAGTTTTACCAGACGTAAGAAGAACTTCTTTCCCCTCAAAAACAAATAAACAAAGCAGTATAAGAACGAGGGATAAGGCAAAGGAAGCACCAAGAAAACCATTTGGAGGCATTCGCAGTTTGAAAGCCGAACTCCTTGTCCTGCTATGGATGTGAGAAAGCCCGGTTACATCAAGTCAAAATGTCCTGACTGCAATCCTTCAAAAGGGTGATCCAGCTCACTTTGGAATTCTGCGAGTTAACAGTCTCTCTCCTTCCAACAGAAATGCTGTACTCAGGATCAGCATAAATGGAGTCTCAGGAACTGCATTTGCGGACAGTGGTGCAAGTCATTCGATTGCAGGAGAAACTCTTTTACAGTATCCTTCTGCAACAAGGAGCTGCTTTTGAGAAGACAGTCATATCCCTATCCTTTGCTGATGGAATCGTTACTCAGAAAGAAGTTCTACGTACATTTCAAACGTCCTTCTGGAAGGCAGAAAGTTTAAAACCCACTTTATTATTTTGCCTGATGCCAAAAACAACTCCACTCTACTTGGAGTTGACTTTCTCGAAAATGCTGGAATAGTTCTAAATTTCAGAAAGAACTGTTGGACTTTTTGTGACGATTCCCGAAAATCGTACAATTTCGTAACGCCTTATCAGAGTACATCTGTTAATGTACTTCCTGTGGCGATAAATAACTGTCAATTAAGGGAAGATGAAGGACAAGAACTCCCTGGTTCTCAGCGTACGGAACTAGATAGCTTGCTTAAAAATCACCACTCTATCTTCGAAGTAGGGGGAGAAGCTACTCCATTTATCGAACATAGCATCAACACTGAAACAACCCACCAATTTCAGTGCCTCCCTACCGGATGAATCCAGCCAGGAAGGAGTTGTTGAAGAAAGAGTTAGATTCTCTGCTGCAACAAGGCATCGTAGTAGAATGTGAATCTCCGTACGCCTCTCACGTTGTTTTGATTCCAAAACCAAATGGCAGCATGCGTCTCTGCATAGACTACAGGAAGCTGAACGCTCAAAGCGTCCCAGATAGTTATCCTTTGCCTCGGATGGATGACTTGCTTAACGAAGCTAAGCCAACACCTTATATGTCGACTATTGACTTGCGTTCAGGATACCACCAAGTAAAAGTTGTGGCAGAGGATCAAGACAAAACTGCTTTCACATGCCCTTTTGGTATTTACAAGTTCACTCGTATGCCATTTGGATTACGAAATGCACCTGCAACCTTCCAAAGGTTGATAGACAAATTCCGTTCAGGATTAAACAACGTGCTAGCATTGTCATATCTGGATGACATCATAATATTGTCTCCAACCTTCCAGAAACATTTTTCTGATCTAGAGCAAGTTTTTAAACGTCTTTCATTATTTAAATTAAATGCAAATAGAGAGAAGTGCAACTTCTGTTGTAAAAGGGTGAATTACTTAGGACATTACATCACTAAGGAAGGCATCTCAGTTGATCCTCAAAAGACCGCTGCTATCGCAGATATGACGTCCCCAACCTCTGTTAAACAAGTGCAAAGCTTTGTACAAACCTGTTCCTGGTATCGGCGATACATTCCAAACTTTTCTCAAATTGCAAAACCGCTAACAGACTTAACGAAGAAAAATGCAATGTGGAAGTGGGTCTCTGATCAAGAAGAAGCTTTCAGAGAGCTAAAATCAAAACTAGCGTCTCCTCCTGTCCTTAAGCCAGCTGACGGTACCAAGCCGTTTGTCATCCGAACAGATGCCAGTAGCGTTGCCCTCGGAGCAGTTTTACTCCAAGGAGAAAAGGATGAGGAACACCCAATAGAATACGCAAGCCGACTACTTTCGTCCTCGGAGCGAAATTATTCTACCACAGAAAGAGAAGCTCTTGCAGTTGTGTGGGCACTTGAGAAATTTAGAGGTTACGTTGAAGGACAACCTATTAGACTTTCCTCTGACCACCAGCCTTTAAAATGGTTATTATCTTTGAAATCTCCCACCGGAAGACTTGCAAGATGGGCACTACAGATCCAATCTTATAATCTAACTATCGACTATATTCCTGGAAGATCGAACTTTATTGCGGACTTATTGTCTAGACCCACGTCAGAACAAGAGAAAGCAGACTGTGACATTCTTGCTGTTTTCGTCGATTTCCCCACACGCTCACCTAAAGAAGTTTGCCAAGAACAATTGAAGGATGATGAGCTGAGGAAAATAATTGAATGCTTTGAAAACAATGAAAAAGGTGTTAATTTTGCCAACTGGTCAGAAAGAGGATACCTCATGAATCAAGGAATTTTATTCCGTTACTCACCCACTTCTGAAAGTGAAGAGGCTCAGTTAGTTGTGCCAATTCACGAAAGACAAGAGATTTTAAAAGTTCACCATGATGCCCCAAACGCAGGTCATTATGGAGCCGATGGAACGTTTGATAGAATCTCCAAACGGTATTATTGGACAGGTATGCGTTCTTACATCACTGATTATGTAAAGAATTGCGCAGAATGCAATCGCTTCAAACCCTCCAACCAAAACCTTCCGGACTCTTACGTACACCTGTGTATTCTCAACCTTTCGAGACAATTTCCATTGATCTGTTTGGACCTTTGCCTGAGAGTCCATCAGGAAAGAAATGGATATTTATTGTTGAAGACTGTTGCACAAGATGGGTTGAACTTTTTGCCCTCACTCAAGCCACTGCTAGAGAGTGTGCTACAACTCTAATGGAAGAAGTTATATTACGATACGGCTTACCCAGAAGATTAATTAGCGACCATGGCTCTCAGTTTGTGGGTGCCGTAATGCAACAACTTTGTTTCATACTGAACTTTGATCAAGACATTATTCCTGTTTATCCTCCTCAAGCAAATCCTGTTGAAAGGAAAAACCGTGACCTTAAACCAAGAATTGCCATCTTAGTTCAAAATCGACACGATGAATGGGAAGATAAGTTGCCGTCTATCCGTTTCGCTCTGAACAGTGCCAAGTGTGATACCACCGGTAAAACTGCTGCTTACCTGCAGTTTGGACGAGAAATGAGAACTATAGATGATGTGACCAATGACTTTCGAGCCATCATAGAAAATGAAAATTTCGTCCCAGAGATTACCCCATATTTGAAAAGATTGGCAAGAATTTCTTCTGAAATCCGTGAAAGAATTGAAGAGAAACAAGATCAGCGAAAGGCATTCTATGATAAAAGACATCGTCCTGGTCCCTTGTATCATCCAGGTGATAAGGTCTGGGTAACCCTTCACCCCCTTAACAATGCTGCCCGAAAGAAAACAGCTAAATTCATGCCTAAAAGAGATGGACCTTATATTATTGTGACTCAACGCTCTCCGACGACTTATGAAGTGGCAAATCCAAACAACCCACATGAGGTTCTGGGACCTTATCATTCATCTGCTCTTCGTCCATGCATAGACAAGGAATCCACTCCAGTAATGCCTCTCAGAAAAAGGGAAGGACCCAAGAAAGACAACTCTGCTGGTTCCTCATCGAGGACGATACCTAGGACCCAGAGGGGGAGTGTAACGAATGGTAATAGAGCGCCCTCTACTGGCCATGTGAACACTTAACCAGTCAGCTTGCCGCCTCGGGGAAGAAAGGATGTGCCAATGTCCTCCCGCGCAAACCCCTTTGTATTTTTATAGTATTTTCCTGTTTTTATGTAATTGTAACCGTGCTCAATTAGAATGTACCACCAATTAAAATTATTTGAGCTAGCCGCCGGAGTTATTTTTGAGTATCGGTTATAGCACATAAATATAAGAAAAAATTTTGTAAGAAACAAATAGCAAGTTTTACGACGCGCATGATATTTTTCTGAAATAATAATTCTAATTACTAGCAATAAGTTGATTTATAAAGTCAAATATATCCTTATTAGATGGTAGCGATTAGATATAAAAAGAACAAAAAATAATATTTTTAAAAAATAAAAAAGTACATTTTTAAAAAATTACAAATATGTAATACTATAAATAGCTAGGATTTAAAGATTATGATAGAGTTTATAATTCTGTAAAGTTTTATGCATCAAAGTATGATAGTTTTTGAAACGCAATGCGCGTAAGTGAAAAAAACACAAACTGGAAAAAAGGCTTTAAAGTTTTAAATTGAATTTGAGAAAATAAATTTTAAAACTTACATGCTAAAATGCTCCAGGATCATAGGATATGCCTTCCTGTTGCTCAAACAGCTCAATTTCTGTAATCTTTTTAATTTTTTTCTCTGCAAACTTCAAACGATGACGTTGAGCTCCTCTTTCTTGACGTAAAGATTCGACGATTGTCATGTTCAGCCAGGGACACACAAACATTTTTGTTAATTTTTAAGCCAAATTTCTCTTAAATAGTAATACGTATTTGATTTCCATCATTAAAAATGCTGGTTGCTAGATTTGCAGCAATCTCTGCAATCTGAAGGCTAGAATCAATCGTCTTGGGACAAAACTTCCAGATTAATGAATTTAAACTTTCATAAGGATTCTGTGTCTTACCTCCTAAGCATTTCTTCAGGAGTGCCAGATGAGATAAGTCTGCAAATACAGGCTTAATTACATCTCGAACAGCTTTCGCAACTGAGGGTTTGTGTTTATAATTTTGTAAATTATTATTAATTGCGGCATTATACTTACACTATGTATTTGGATTTGTAGGACAAAATCAGTGCATCGGTTCATCATCGGTGCTGCAAGAATGACCCCAAACAGCCAAATGGCTTTCCGCATTTCCTTTACACTAGTAGAATTGCATCGAATAGCATTACCATAGTAATGCGCAAGCTTATGAATTAAACTATCAGTTAACCTAAATTTACCGCCTATAGTTTTACCATCAGATAATTTCTTCTTACCATATACTAATTTAAGCTTCCTAAGTCTTGTACCCATTCTTTTTTGCACATGGCCTACACATTCTATTTTCTGAATAAGATGGTCATCGCCGTATGGATTGTTTTCAGGAAGAACATTGAATGTTTTTGTGTCGCCATCTCCTATGTAGTTCGAATATTTCAGGTTGTGAAGCTTTTCTGATCGATTAAAAATCCTCAACATCCCGTCAACCTCCATCTTACCAGCAGAGCCAGAATAATTTTTTCTACGTGAAATCTTTTGCGCTCTTTGCCATTTATTGTACTTGATACCAAACTTTACCCCTTTATAACTGTCGCTTCATTTGCAAAATGAGGACAACACTTCCCTATCCAAAACCTTACCTGTTTCGGCCCCATTAGAGTACATACTCCAATCAACGATGAATGTCCTCTCGTCTTCCAGGTCCCATCACCCCTTACCGTTAAAATGTTATCAGGTAACGAAGAATTTTCTTCGACAGCTGCCCTGTTCATGCTTTCTTGACGACTTCCTACATAACAAGTGAAAGTTTATTATTAATAACATCATATGATTTTTATTCAACAGGATTAGGAAGACTCATTACAGAACAAAAGGTTTTTAATGACTCTAAACCTTGACCTATGCATCCCATTGCTAAAATAGATCTTCTGTTAATTTCTGGAGCATTATTTTTATTCCCAATGTTTTCACAGCTTGAAAAAGTACAAATACTCCCACATTTTTTACAATGTATTTCAAAATTCGAACATAAACCACGAGTGGATTTTTCATTAATTGTTAATGGTTTATGACATTTTAAACAGCATGATACTGACAAAATAGAGCTAAAGGTTTAAATAAAATCAAAAATACGATATTCTTTGAAGTTTTCACTTACCTTAACAAGATTTGACTTTAATGAAGTCTGAATTCGTGAAAGTTTTTTACTAGAAGCATTTTTCATTTCGGCATACTTACTTGTACTTTTCATTTCTACACACTTCCTCGTATCTTTCATATCTGTAACATGTGAGTCACTTACCTTTAAATATTTATTTCCTCTAAATCGTTTCTTGAAGATTTTTTCAACGCCCAACGATTTTTTCAGAATAAAACAACAAATATCTTCGCTTTAGATAAGCGTTTTAACAAAACGTGTGTTAAAGTAAACACAACAGAATCAAAACACAGCAGAATGAATGTGTTGAGTTGCAGGCTTCCTTCTGATCAACTCAAGCGCTTAAAATATTTCATGAGGCTTTTTAAAAACAGAAAAATGAAAGGTATGCATAAGTTTAAAAATAAATGGGCGTGACATGTGTCCATTTAAAAGTTGTTATGACTAAATTGCTGTTTGCAATTTTTTGAATAACTTTGGAAGTTTTTAGAGTATTGTCACGTGGTTAGTATCAAAATGTTCAGAAAAAAATGAAGAACAAGATATATTTTTTTCGAAAATTCGAAAAAAAAAATTGTTAACACCCCTCAGACCCCTTAAGCGAAGAAGGAGGGAGGAACGATATCTGAATCACTTCATAGACGAAAAATTGTGTAGAGGATTTCTCATTCGAAAAGCACTTCGTAAGGTCGAAGTTTGCTCAGACTAGCATGTTATGTCTCGAAAAAGACGAAGAAAGGTTTACGGGAAAGTGTAAGAATTCCATAGAGGCAGGATCGCTGCCTATCGGGAGTCGATTATCGCTTTGATATCGCCGTTCACACTGGGTGAACTTCATACCATTGTCATGCGAATGTGGTATCAATGGGAAGCTGAAGGCCATTCTGAATAGCATGCAGGATTTTTACGCCCTCCAATGATTAACTCTCAAGAGGACAGATATATTGTGAAGTGCCCGCTTTGAAACCGTACAATCACATCACGCACCATTAGTGAGGAAATGGGCGCGTTTGCAACACACCCAGTACTGCTAGTATGCTATGATGACGTTTGCAACTATAAGAACTTTTAGTGATCTGGCCATTATTTTGGCCTCTTTGTACAATGCAGCAGACAGAGTAAAGGTGACTGTGGTACACCGAAGGGAAAAACTGGAAACATGAGTGTCACAAAGTCGTCTTTTCTTTTTATTTATGATTTTCAAAGACAAAGATCTATCTCACAGGCCCTAGACTATGAGTACCTATCCTCTGCAATCCTCAGCGAGTTGAAATTTGTTGTGAAGAGCCTTGGTTGATGGTTACTACGTCGTCAAACATCAGTAGCTTAAACGAAAAAAGAAATCCTATATATATATATAAGATTATGGTAATAAGCCGACGATTTTTATGTTGAATTTTTAATCATACTTTTACTCTATATGCTAGAACAAAATAATTAAAATATTTCTAAAAATTTATAAATTATTTTACTATGAGTAAGCTGGGTCAGGAAAGGTTAGAATTATAAACGTGCTTTTATCTCCTACAGTGGCCAAGACAATGTTCATTGCCACAACGAAGTTATTAGTGAGCCTTCAAATCTCAGAAATTGAACTGTTGAAACTCCCAGATCACTAATCTGTGAACTGTTTCCAAATGTAACATTTCATGAAATCTCTAAGCAGATGATGAATTTGTATTCCAAAATAATTATTTTTCTCTAAAATATGACTTGGCACTAAAAGTAATAAATTATGTTATTTATACTAAGATATTGCCTATTAAATTGCACTGTTTATTTGAAAATATTTTATAGGGGATAATTTCGTAGAATCGATAAAAGTATTTCACTAAATATCCTCTAAAATGTGCAGCTTCAATTTCTAGCAATTAGAAGTGCTGCTACCATACGCACGTGAGTTTATTATGCTTTCCAAATTTACAAGTAAACAAGAAATATATAGAAGGATATACTTCTACCCTTTAGTAAGTAAACTATTCTTCTTCTGTTATTAAAAAATATTAACTCTAAATAATAATACATCTTAACTGGAATTTATGAAATGTTTTTAATCGCAACAGTGTAAATAATAAATTATAGTTTAAGAAAACTAAAAAGCATTTTTTATAGTTAATCGAACAAAGTTGTAACAACATTTTATTCGCCCAAATCTGGAAATGGATCTGAAATTAATCGCCAGATGTGGGATGGGTACTGAAAAGGGAAACCGTTAATCCTGGTAATCCTGATCAGGATAATGGAACAAAATTATTGAATTATTGTACTGCCTTCAGTCCTGGACAAATGATCAAAATTTTGAATTAATCTGACCTATTAAAGTGGGTACAAGTGGAGGTCAAAAATTCCGTTACATACAAGTGAGGCTTATAAAAGGGTGAAAAACAATTCCGAAACTTTTATATAACAGCAATTATTTCTATATATTAAGCCATTGTCTTTATATAATGAGAAAGCTGAAAGGAATGCCCTAAAAATAACTTCTCGATATTTTTTCTCTGATGTGACAGAATTTTTACAATTATAAACCAAACAAATGTAAAGACTACTTGTGGAGTGTATCAGCAGAAACAACACACACAAAAATGTATAAAAATTTTCGCTTTGAATGCACTTAAAAAATATATCTAGGGTATTTCAAAATATGGAGTAAAAATATTATCCATTGAAAATATATTTCCCTAAAATATTCTATTTCATGATATTTTTTCAGGAAATTATAAACTTTTTTTTATGTATACCTCCCCTTCTCTTCTACAAAACAAAGTTGGGTTTCAAGTTTTTGTTACAATTTAAAAAAGTAACGTATGTTCGATCAGTGGAAGAGGAGAAAAAAATAAATATTTTTGTCTCATTTATTCTCTTCTTCAAATTGAGATGTGAACAAATTTTCATAATCTGATTTTTTTCATAAACATATATGTTTATGTGTAGGATCTCTAACTATACCGAACTTTAATTGTTTTTGTTTCCTTTTCTTTAATTCTTGATAGTTTGAAGGACTAGTGAACGGATTAGTGCCACTGCTTTATATGTTAATTCAGTGGGTTAAACTCTCACTATGTTTAGGGATTCTTACCTATTACATTAGATTATTATTATTTACTACTACATTTTTTTCATTATTTGGCAATTTGCGATAAGAAGTTATAATGACATATCCTGTAATATTTAGACTTTAAATTAATTTAATTGGTTTTTTTATTTCGGAGAAAAATATATTTTAGCGTTCCCACGTTAATTTTTTTTTTATTTAGATACTAACAAAAAAATCTCCAAGAAATATTTTACATTGATTCAAATATAAAAAAGGGATTATATATAACTTTTGTATAAAATTATACAAAGAAAAAAATATCAATATGAAAAGAAATTTACAAGTACCTATAATTTTGATAAATATTTACTGCATTTGAATTCATACTCACTATTAGTTTTTATTTTTTCACGACTGCAATTGCTTAAATTTGTATTTTGTTCATTCAATATTATTTTCAACATATTTCTGCCTAGCTAATGGCCTTCAGTAGTTTTTCACTTTAAAAAAGGCAACCCAACAGCTTGGTTTCAGAAATAAGAAAATCAAAAATTCCATATGTTATATATATATATATATATATATATTATGCCATGTATTTCTTTCATTTTATGTTACTATATATATATATGTCAGGTTTAGAGCTACAAAATTAGAAATAAATAAATAAAAGTAGAGCGAGCTCTTTACTGTCACGTAGGGGGTTTGAGAGTAAATAAGACTACTTAAAGGTATTGCGAGCGCTGACGTTGTGGAGAGAGCATAAGCAGAAAGATAGCTGGGGACTTCTCACTACAATGTTGTCCTTTATTCCACTCGGTTGTGTGCCAAAGGGACTTAATATGTTGGAAGAATAATGTGGAACTTATTTTAGATATGATGATCCCTCATTTTATCAGCGGGCCTGGGGCCTGCCATAGATATATATATATAGCCAAGTTCATTATCAATATCATTTTCCTAAAATACTTAGAAACATTTACACATAAAAAGTATTTAAATTATTCTTAGTTAATTTTACTATTCATTGAATGTTGTATAGAGGTAGGGTGGACGGTGCACCTCTTTAAATGTAGAATTATTTCAAAATTCCTTTACATAAAGCTATTTGGAAAAAAAATGAAAAAGTAATGTTGCGTGTTTAACACAAAACACGAGCTTTCGTAAATTACCATAATGAAATGCAAAAAAGAAGATGCCCATTCATTGTGAAAGATGCAGACAAAATTAGAGACGATGTAAAATGTAAAAGGCCTATCCGTGATTCTACTAATTAACATCTTGGGTAAAATTAATCTTTTTAATTGTCAATGAAGAAGAAGGGATTTAAATAATAACTAATATTTAAGTGTGTGTTTGAAGTAGAGTAAGCTTTGATTAGATTGGAAGTGGATATTGAAGCGTGGATAAGATTACGACCGGGGGTCGTATAGTCAATTTATATAAAGATAATCCTAGTATGGAGTCAAGAGCGCTTCCATATTAAGATAAGTGTGTTTTTTCAGTTGATAATTAAATTAATCCAACGTGATTGCTCCTTGGCTTTAATATTTTAAGTGCATTCTTCCTTTTAAGTTGTCTAGTGTAATTAAATGAAAGTGATAATAAAATTGCCTTTGAATTACTATAGCTGATATTTACTCAATATTTACCATCAAAAACCAGTGTCCTCCGGGACGTTACATAAAAAAAGTTAAGGGAGCAAAGAGAAAATTGCCGTGAGGAGCATATGAGTTACGAGTGTATCCCTAAAAGTGAGAAATATACTTTCAAAATTCGAAAGAAATGCCGAAATCTGATGTCACTTACACTGTTACAGAGACTTTACTTCATATATTTATACGTATTCCATTTCTTTTCCGCAAACATATTCTGAATGACTAAAATTGCATAAAAGCAAGGATACATGTATATTTCGAAATAAATGTTTCGACACTGCATGGATTATAGTTACGTGCACGGATACGACAAACAAGTGTATTATTGACCACCCAACACAGGGCTAGACTCCTGGCTTAGTGACATCCTCATCGTACCAAACTCATCGAACGACATTGAGTGTTGTTCACGAATGAATCTCTCTTTTGTCTGCAGAGAAATAATTGCCAACGAGAGTGGCCGTGTACCTGGAGAATGCTACTAACCAACACATTTCGCCGAAAGTCCAAACTGTCCTACATCGATGCATCATGGTTTGGTGCCCCATAATGTTTCCTCAGAGGACGCTTCTGATACACACTTATGGCCTTTTGATAGCTGGCCGTTACGTGATATTGTGAAGCCTGTTGCTCTGGTCTTGTTACAGGGCTCACCCAATACTCTATTCCAGCAAGACGATGCCGGACCGCGTATCGCACAAGGAAATCCTGACAGCTTGTCAAATACAGCCTGACTTGATTTGGCATCCTTTGTTGGCCAGAAAACTCACCAGATCTGAATCTCATTGAACACCTATGGGATCTTATTGTTCGTGATATAAACCTAAGTCTACTGACGCAAACCGTTGAATGGTCTATGCACACCAGCAGATGTCGCTGGTAGAATGCATCGCCGGATTGAGACCTGTATAGCTGCCCGAGGTGGCATATTAGGTACTGTATTGTTTCGCTTACAATGATTTTACTAGGTTTTTAATCTATTGTTTATCCTAATTACCGTTTTTACTTATGAAATTCGCATTAGGCCCCGTGCATTATTTCTTGGTGTCGCAATTTCACTTTTGAGGAGTTTGTGAAATAGAAAATTTACAAATACCTCAAATTTTGATAAATATTTATTTCAGTTCAACTCATTTTTATTATCGGTTCCTATTTTCGAAGAATTTAAATACGAATCTTGTTCATTTTCATCTAGTTTCATAAATTTTCAGTCTAATGCCCTTTAGTATTTTTTTCACGTTACAAAGCACTTCCCTAACAGTTTCTTTTTTAGAAATTAGAAAATCATAATTTTTTTTATTTTATATACCTCTAGGCTTATTGTCAACACTATTTTCCTAAAATATTTAGAAAAATGAATACAAAAAGTATTTAAATTATTCGTAGTTTGTTTTATTATTTATAGAATTTAGTCTAGGTGGAAGGGGGGGGGATACAACGAGATATCTCCTTAAGTGTAGAAACATTTCAAAATAATTTACGGAAAGTTATTTTAAGAGAAAAAAGGAAGATGTATGTTTGAATTTTTGACATAAAAAAACTTACTTTCGTAAATTATTAGAAGGAAATGCAAAAAAGAGCTGTTCATTGTGAAAGATGCAGACAAGCGTATAGACGATGTAAGCAAACTAAGTTAAGGAAGCAAAGAAAAAATTGCCCCGAGTAGCGTATGAGTTTTGAGTGTATCTCTAAAAACAAGAAGTATCACAATACTAAATTCGAAAGATATGCTGAAATCTAATGTCACATTTACATGGTCACATACAGATTTTACTTCAGATATTTACACAAGATATTCCATTTCTATTTCATAAACAAATTCTGAGTGACTAAAATTAAACCAAAGTAAAACTGTATGGATAATTCGAAATCTACCTCTGTATTTTTTGTAAAAATGGAAACTGATTCAGGAATTTTATGAGTGCATTTCACAATGCATTTCTTTTATCTCGTTTTGGCCTTTTCCCGACGGATTGTTCTGCTTTTCTTTAAATGAAATAGTTCTAGATTTTAACTTTAAAACAGAATAGTTTAAAGCTTTAAAACGGTGAAAAGAAATTTCTGTGACTGGATTTTTTAAGATAAGTCGTATTATATTGGTTATAAAGATATAAATTTAAAATTTAAAGAAGTTTGGCATAAATATTTCATTATAATTTTATTGCATTTTAATTAATTATAAAATTATAAAATTTATATATTTTATTATTTCAAACCTTAAAGAAATTCCACCGAAATAGTTTTTCAAAATGTAACATCGTCTTCTAATCCAATTACATTTCGTGCTTTAATATTTAGATTTCAATTTTCAAAACAATTTATCTCTTTCGAGAAAGTGTTTTATTAGTATCATATCATAAAGCGACACCACGGCACACACAGGGCTATTTGCGAAGGACATAGTAATTTTGAATCACCATCAAGAAACGAGGATGATATCTGAGCTGGGTGGCATCCCTTTTTGAACTTTCACACCATGCCTAAGGGAGGACTTTGATCAACGACAGTTTTAAGCTAGGAGTAGTCACGTACTCAGTACTAATGTTGGTGTTTGCTATGGATGACGTAGTTACCCCAGAAAATATTTCTATTGTACATGATAAAAAATCTTAATTGCAGTGAATAATTTAATTAAGTTAAAGTTATGCTTACCTACGTTTAAGGACTTTTCAATTTTTCTCTGATAAATACTCAATTAAACTGAAGTAAAATATTGAAAATGTTTGTGATTTTAATAAAGGACACAAATCACAAAAACCTTTGGCTAACATTAAAGGAATGGTTTTTAATGGAACTGTCATATTTTATGTAAGCAGGTGTGGTGTTATAGCCCATAGATAATTGACATAAATAGCATATTGAAATTCATTTTGCCTGTCTTTTTTTGTTGAGCGTTGTGTGCCCACTCAATGCTACATATTTTTGATTGGGTTCCTTATAGATGACATTCGAAAATTTTTCTTTTGTGTTAATGAGAGACTCATGCAGAAATGTTTAAAAAAATATGCTTGAAAAGAAGGTTTTTAATTTATATTAAAGAAACTTAGACATTACAAAACAATAAATTACCATTGACTACGCACTACATTTACGGGATGTAGAATGTGGTGTTGACTTTTCTCATATACTCCTCCTTTTGTTACATTGTAATACGGATTACCTAGAAATTTTCTATGTATTATTTTCATAAATTGTGTCATTGAAATGCTTAGTGAATAGAAAAATTACATTTTTTGATTCCTTAGGTACATATGTGACTATCTCATTTTATTTTGGAATCGAAATACAGAGGTATGAACATCCCTCTATATAATTTTTGTGTTAGTAAATTTTCATGAAGTTACAGATTTTTTTTCTGAGTTCCTTCGACAAAGTCCGTTTTTTTATAAAAAGTTCCGTTACAAATCATAATTTTTGCATCAGTTATTTATTGTCATATTTTAAATGCTGTTTTTATAATCTGATTATTTTTATTTGTGTTTACATAATGCGCCGTACAACATAGAAATCAACTCGTTCAAAAACACAATTGTTCACAGGATTATAATGCAGATCAGGGGTAGCCAACCCAAATGCCCTAGCATGCCAATTCGGAAATACATTTTAATCCCTCAGCCGCGTATAAAAATATATATCATTATATTAGATTAGAAAAGAACAACATTATACAAACATTTATTAGAGAGAAAATTTAATACGGAATGAATTATTTTTATCATTATTTTCCATGTAAAGTTACATAGATAACATACTAATACTAATGCAATGATCAAAAATATGCCTAGCTCCAGCAATAGGCAACGACATAAAGCTACCAGAATCAAGCCTGATGCCACCGGGGGTCACTGCAATGCAACGCTTCTTACTTATAAATATGCATAAAAATAGGAGCAACGTAATAAACAGAAATAGTTATGCGAGATATGTTTGTTACAAAATACTAAGAATAAAAATATTGCATAAAATAGTTGTATTTCTTGAAGTTGTAATGAATCTCGCGGGCGACAAAATTACTCAAGGCAAGCCTTTGCAGCTCTTTGGTCGCGGGTTGGCCTCCGCTGATGTAAATTGCCCATAGAAAATTTTTCGAAATAAATATGATCACGCAAGGAACTCAGCCCCCTTAAATATTATAAGATTTTAAGAAATGATTACTACTCTTAAAAGAAGAGGAAATATATGTGACAAAAAGTCATTTCAGATCCCATGAAAGCCGTGAAATGGGAGGATATATAAAGGACATTGGTAAGAAACTCAAGCAAGTTTCCATTATCCCCTTCAGAACAGGTGAAAGGAGAAAAAAGCGTTCCCCAGCCTGCACTTCTTTCCGAGAGTTTACGCACATACGGGAACGTTCGAATTCCCTACTAAACCGAATTTCATTTAAAAATTCATATAAAATCTGCAATGCAGTCAAATACGCTAAAATTAGCAATTCACCATCATTGATAACATCTGAATATAGTGTACAGAATGTTTTCCTGTATTTAAAATAACCATTGCGAATTTTAACGAAGATGTTTTCGTTTTAATAAAAAAGTAATCTTTTCGCAATGATGATTAAAATAAAATAGAAGCAAAACTTACAAAATACTACTTGACAAATAAAAAACAAATATAAGCTTTTTGTGGCTTGAACTGATAAAAATATTTAAGATAACACATGAGCTATCCTTTATTTATTTAATTAATCCTTATATTGCTCATAGATTTCTTAAAACTACACTAGTATTATATTTTCTGTTCTTATATCGTTATGTAAAGTCTGAATGCGTTAGCAACGAAAAAGAGAATCGTTTGTTCTTACAGAATTAAAAATGAGTCAGTAAGAACAAACGATTTTTCCCGTTGAAAATGAGTCCGCGCATTTGTTCTAAGAAGATTTTCTTTTTAAATGCCTTTGAGTATTCAACTTATAATTGCAAATACCAACCACAAATGAAATAAATACTGAAACTCTTATAATGAATGCCTGAGGCCCAATAAACTAATAGGTTTTTTTATACTTTTCCAACTTAGTCTAAATATAAAGAGAAATCCCGAGCGAATAAATCACGAATCTTTATATACCCAACGCTCGCGAAAAATCTAAACATGATCAGTTGTTAACATTCATTAAAAACCCGGATATAATTTTAAAAAGTCGGAGACAAAAGTGCATGTTGAAAGTCAAAGTTTTGTGAAACATTATTCGAAAAAAGGACTCTTTAACCACCATCTATTGCCTTATAAAATTTAATACTAAAGCGTTCCAAACCCAGATCACAACAGTGTGATTATGGGCCTCAGAGAAAGGAATACGCAATTGGACATATAATGCTGTTAGCCCTGAAGGGAGAAACGCTTGATCACATATGTGTGATCATGGTCCTGGACTGGTTAATTAAAGATTTAGGGAGTCTGGGGCAAATCTGTGGCTTTCGCGACCTCTCTCGGGCGAATGTGCATCAGCCCCTTTTACACAGAGGGTCTTCAGGAACAATAGGGCTAGAGCTCGTGGCTTGGGATTGTGAGCATAATCTCTTGGCCACTATGGCCAAACATTTATTCTTTATACAAATCACTCAAAACACTAAATACTACTCTTTCTTCCTCTCCTTGTCAACCCTCAGTAAAACATTTAAATCAAGAAAAATGATTTTTTACTTTTCCCTTCATTTAAAAAACATTGGTAGTGTTTTGCTCTGTCCATTTCCATTTTAAAAAAAGAACGTATTTCGTAGTAAGAAACTAAAAACATTGAAAAAATAACAGTTCAAGATTATTTAACGTATCCAGATACTTGTCCATGGAAGTTGCATATTCACCCTTTCTTAGATTCCCGACTGCTTTTGTAACATCTTCCAGGTTCACATTATTTCTTATGGTGAATTTTTTGTGCTTATTTTGAAATATGCATATATTTTTAAATATAATAGCCCCATTCGCATACAAAATTTATTCAAAATAATTGTAAAAAAATCCATTTAAATAAATGAGTAACTTACTTGTAAAGTTAGCTTTCTGTATGGCAAAATCATTAGACTTTGGAGTCTGTTCAAATTTATAATATAAAGCTAAGAATATCTTGTCTTAAAAATTTTGCATTTGTTCCTTTTTCATCTCTTGCATTTACATAAATGATTATGAAATTTTTCATCAAAATTTGATCGTTTATGATATATTCGAAAACACACGGTACTGCGTCACAATCTGGAAAGTAAAGAGAGAGAGAGAGAGAATCTTGTTTCTCTTCTTTCCTTCTTCCTTTTTCTGTTTCTCTTTGAGCAGCAAACGATACTATTATGACTGAAGACGATCTTTTTCTTATAACTATTTTATTTACCTTATGTACAGGAGCAATATCAAAAACGAAACATGGATGAAATTCTACAAAAACAAAACCTCTCTGTTGCCAGTACCGCTAGCTGAATAACAAGTTACATAATTAGAAAAGACAACAGGAAGTGTGAAATATAAAATGAGTGGCAACATTCTCCCACCTTTTGTATTGCAGACAAACACTTTAGAGCAATACAAAACATAAACAAATTATTACACACTTACCTTACAAACTCAAAACCTTATATATGACATTACAAAGTAAAATTATTAACAGTTCACAAATTCAGTCTTTTAACAGGAATTAATGGACGGCCCCATCGAGATTTCTTTCCTTCCTTCAGAACATCAGTTGCAGTAGGGCCTGGGTTCTGAGCAGCTATATCAGCTCCATGGTGGTCCTCGATGAGATGGTCACTAGCGCTGAGCTCCAAAGGATAAATTCGTTGAAGCGGTCGTATGATCTCACCACTGGCTAGTCGTAATTTAGCCACACGCTCCACGCCGTCCTTGCCTGGAAACAATTCGATCACTTGCGCCAAAGGCCAATTCATTCGGTTTGGGTTCTTTGATTCAACTATGACGATTTCACCCGGAGAAATTATCTTTCTTCTTGAAGCTACTTTGGGACTTCTTACTAACTCTCCAAGGTATTCTTTGTAGAAACGTTTGCGTAAATTTGATCGTAAAGTGTGAAGATAACGCACTCGTTTCAACATATGCTGAGAATCAATCAGATCCAAATCAAATGTTTCTCTTTCTTTAATATCTTGGATGAAATGAGCAGGCGTGAGAGGTTTCAGCTCCTTCGGATCGTCTGACAAATATGTCAATGGTCGCCCATTTATTGTAGCCTCACAATCGGAGAGTAAAGTCAACATCTCTTCATATGTTACGCATGCTTTGCCCAAACACTTTCGGAGGAGTTCTTTGATGCTGCGAACCATCCTTTCCCAAAATCCTCCGTACCATGGGGCGGAAGGAGGGCTAAACAACCATTTTATTTTCATTAAAGAACATTCGGCTTGAATGAAATCCCAGTCCAAAGATTTCAAAGCATTAGCTGCCCCTACGAAGTTTGTACCATTATCAGTGTATAGCGTAGAACCTCTTCCTCTTCTTGCCCAGAATCTCCTCAAAGCTTGCATAAACGATTCAGTGGAGAGAGATGAAACTAGTTCTAGATGAACTGCTCGATATACTGCGCATGTGAATAGCACTATCCACGCTTTGCTACCACCACGTAAGGAAAGAGGACCGGCCAGATCTGCGCCGGTTATTTGAAAGGCTGCAACTCTGTGTATTCTGTCGGGAGGTAAAGGAGCTGGATCTGGGTTAACTTTGCCAGCTGTCAACCTTTTGCATTTTATACATTGTCGTAAAATTGCTCTTACAACTCTCCGACCTTTGGGAATCCAGAATTTTTCTCTTAATTGTGCTAAGGTCGTTAACACTCCAGCGTGCATTAAGGATCTATGAGTATGCAAAACCAGTCTTTCTAGAAGAGGATGGTCTGGTAAAACTGTAGGATGCGTAAAGTCCTCTGGGTCTTGACTGAGAATCAGTCTCGTTTGAACTTTCAGGATGCCCTTTTCCTCGTAAAACTGTATCGTATCCTTATACTTCTCACGTATTTCAGAGGGCCATTCTGATTGCATGATTTTTATTAGAGTCTCCTCTGCCTTTTGAATCTCTTCACATGAAAGTGAATTAACTAATTTAGGAGAGTTTCTCTTAATATTGTTGCAGAATCTGAGAACATAAGCAGTCATTCGGAGAATCTTCCTATAGCTAGAAAAGTACAGGAATCTATCTCCAAATCTAACTTCGTTTTCTGTGGCTACATTTGTCACAACTGTCTTACGCCGCTCTAGAAATGCTTCATCCGGAGTCTCCGATACCTCAGAACATGGCCAAGATTCTTCATCGTTATACAGCCAGCCGGGACCCTCCCACCATTTGCTTTGCAGGAGGTCTGACCAATCACAGCATCGGGTAGCTAGATCAGCAGGGTTGACTTCTCCAGGTACATGTCTCCAGTCATCTATATTGGTCAAATCCCTGATTTCCTTCACTCGATTTCCAACGAATGTGTTCCATGGCTCCTTTTTCTTAATCCAGCTTAAAACCACCATTGAATCGCACCAAAAATAGGTTTTAGAAGTAGTTCGTAGGATAGAATCCACAGTTTCTGCTAATCGAGCGCCTAGAGTTGCTCCCAACAATTCAAGTCTTGGGATTGTGGATTTTTTCATTGGAGCAAGTCGAGCTTTAGCTGCCATGAGTTTGACAGTCACCTGTCCTTTGAATTCACATCGTAGAAAGGCACATGCAGCGTAAGCGTAGGCAGAAGCATCCGTGAAGATGTGCACCGTGAAATCATCGTAATTTTCAGCAAACAATCGTCGAGATATTGCACATTTAGACATGAAATGCATGGTTCTCTCCCAAAGTCTATATTTATGTTCAAGTTCTACAGGCAACACCTCATCCCAGCCTATTTTTCCTCTCCAAGCTTCTTGCATAAGCAATTTTGGTAACAATAAAGCTGGAGCCGTAAAGCCAATCGGATCGTATACACTGTTGATCACAGATAGCAGTACCCTTTTTGTAACTGGCTTTCCTTGGGTGCAATCTATATTTGACGGTAACTTGCAAGAGAGTTCGTCGCTGATTACATCCCAACTCAGGCCAAGTACCATTTGTTTATCTTGATCTTCCTTAGAGTCATTAGAAGCCCAACAGCGCAATTCAAATGCGCCTTCTTTCATTTTTTCTATGGATTGCGATTTCAGTTGTTCCAGTTCTGTAACGTCATTAACACTCGTAACTAAATTGTCCACGTAAAATCCTTCTTTTAAATGACCAATTGTCTTCCTGAGGCTCCCTGTTTGGAATTTTTCTTGTTCTAGATGGTAACTTATAGTGGCATTCAGTAGAAAAGGGCTGGAGGAAACGCCGAAGACTACTCGACAATGACGATAAATTCTTATTTTCGAGCATTCAGTGTTCTCCCACCATAAAAATCTTAAGACATCTCTATCTTCAGTTCTCAAACGTATCTGTAGAAATGCCTGTTTCACATCTGCAATTACACCTATGGCACCAGAACGGAATCTTAATAGTAAAGGCAGTATTTTATGTATAAGACTTGGGCCCACACTTAAGCATTCATTCAAAGAGGCATATCCCGGTTTCTTGAACGAAGCGTCGAAAACTGGGCGAACCTTCGTGGTATTGCTTGAGGGCTTAATGACAGGTCTGTGAGGTAGGTAATGGACTTCCTTGGCAGGTTGATCTAATGCGACAGCTTCTATAATACCTTCTGACTCCCACTGTTTAAATATATTATCGTAGGCTTCAAGGTAATTTTCGTTTATCAAACGCTTAGTTGCTGTACGAAGTCTGGATTCTGCTGCGTCGTATTTATCACATAGAGCAGGATGTCCAGCTAGCCATGGTAAAGCCACTTCATATCTTTGATCTTCACAGAGCCTAATTGTTTCCTTAAAATGGGTCAAAGTTTCTTCTTCAAGAAGGCTTTCATTTTCCTTCTCTATGGGATCTGTAATGCCCAAAACTTCCAAGTCCCACATTTTAGGCACGTCCATATTTTGTAAGCTTAATGTGACTAGGTTAACAACTTCCTTTTTCTTTCCCAGTCCTAAAATTGTCCAACCCAGCAAGGTCTCAACTGCAGATACTCCTGAAGATAATACCTCTATTCTGCCAGTCAAAATGCTTCCAAGTATATCAGCTCCCAGAAGAACTCGTATAGGTGGTGAATCTCTTCCAACATCTGTAAGTTTTATTCCTCGGGAAGAAAGCTCAGAAAGCAATTTCCTGTCATGTATTCTAGGCAGGGTTGAGCATATCTTTTGTTGCTCGAGAAGAGACAATGGAGTTGAATATTTGCGATTTAAGCTTTCTACGTTTACCATGTATCTCTTATGCTCAGAAGCAGGGGAAATTCCTCCGCCAAACAGTCCTTGAGAAAATATCTCTCTTCCAGATGGAGAAAGGAATAGTTCTGCAGCTAAATTCTTTTCTATATAGGACCGCTGAGATCCATCATCCAACAATGCTCGAGCACACACTTCCTTGTCTCTATTTCGTAGTCTGATCATAATAGTTTTGAGATATATTTCATGTTCAGAGGGAAGATTTGTTAGCAATGTTTCTGTAGATCTCTGCTCATTATCGGCTGTTCTGTCCTTAGGCGAAAAATTACTTTCCTTTCCCCTGCGTAAATCTGGGCAAAGTAATGGATAATGTCTCCGTTTGCAAATTAAGCATCTCACACTACTATGACACCTTTTTGCTAAATGTCCAACCTTAAGGCAAACGAGACAGCATCTTTTCCTTATAACTTGCGCTTTCCTGTCCTCATAGCTCATATCAAATAACTTTTGACAGTCTTGACTTAAATGAGGGCGGTCACAGAAAATACAATTAAGTTTTGCACCAGTTGTACTTGAAATTAACGTAGCCGCAGTGGGTTCATCTTTATGGACCGATTTCTGACAATCTTTTCGTATAGCACCACCTCCCCTATCTTTACCGAATCCTTCACGAGCTAAACGTATCATTTCTTCTGATTCGACTTCATGGCGTAAAAAGCACATAAGTTTTCCCAGGGATCTCTGACTTGTAGCATCATCAGTACTTTCTGAAATTCTACTCCTTTCCCACGCTCGCAGAACATTTTCTGGCAAACATGACTCCACCAATGGCTCTAGAAAGTCGGCAAATTTTTCTTTTGTGCGGCCTAAGCTTTCCAATGCTCTTAATTTTGTTTCTAGCATATCGTAGAGGGTGGCTAAATCAGGGGCATTCTTTCCAGTCGTAGCATTTTTCAGAACCAGTGAAAGGAGATCGCGGACATATATTTGCACTAAGAGATCTTCTCGGCCAAATCTTAATTTCAACTGTTCGACGGCCTTTGGATAATTTTCAGTTGTTATTGGGAAACTGGAAATCAATCTAGCAGCTCTCGAATCAGGCACCATAGACTGGTATAAATATTGGAATTTGTCTATAGCAGTCAGTTCCTCTGAGTCATGAATTTTTGAAAATATACTCCAAAATGTCAAATATTCCTTAGGATCACCAGAAAACATCTTTAATTCAAATTTAGGTAATTTTAATTTTACCACATCAAGCTCTGGAGGACTTTCCAAAAAAGATCCGAAATCTTTATTTAATAGCGTTTCTATCTTGGATTTAAGCTCAAGAAAATTTTCTCTATAATCCTCGGCCGCCTGAAAATCACTTTCGTATTCGGCAGCAGTTTCATTGTTTTCTAGAAGTAACGACGAAATTTTATTCTGAATCTCATCTAAACGTAAGAATTTATCTTGTAACTGAGACTTGACTGCGCGCAACTCATCGCCATCCTTGGCGTCTTCTTTCTTCGCCAAACATTCCTTCAACTTGTTCGCCGTAGTCGTAAATGAAGTTCTTAACGACTTTCGTTTTGTTTTCAAAGCATCCATATTCACATGAAACTTAAAATAGTTTCTTAAAATAATTCGTAATAAATTCTTAATGTCTGTTTATAAAGAAGAACGTAAAGTGAATATATTTTCTGAAACTTAAATCACTTTCGTAAACTTCATATCGTAACTCATAAACAGTAATTTAAATTATTCGTACCTGTACATTTTATAGTTCAGAAATCTTCGAAAGCAGAATTCTGTCCTGTCACGGACGCCACTTTATTATGACTGAAGACGATCTTTTTCTTATAACTATTTTATTTACCTTATGTACAGGAGCAATATCAAAAACGAAACATGGATGAAATTCTACAAAAACAAAACCTCTCTGTTGCCAGTACCGCTAGCTGAATAACAAGTTACATAATTAGAAAAGACAACAGGAAGTGTGAAATATAAAATGAGTGGCAACAGATACACTGCCTTGTTGGAAGTTTTCTTCTCTGTTGGGGGAATGTAATCCACAAAGTGTCTTTCATACAAGCCTGAAGCGGAGGGAGGAGGTGCTCAATAGAAGAACGTCCTCATTTTGCGGAAAATTCCACCGTGTGGTTCTTTTTATTTATTCGTAACCATAAAAAGGACAATGTGAAATAATTCGGGAAAGACCGATTGTACCGTTTAAATTTTCACAGTGCCCGAGCTTAAACTCGGGATGATTCAGGATGGTACTCTTCGCCTGTCCGTGCTCAGATCGGGAAAAGCGGGAAAGGTTTAACAGAGCACAAGAGACTACTAGTTCTACACTAAAATCCAAACTAAATGACAAGGAATCTATATTTTTAGTAAACTTTCAACACCATCTCTAAGCCCATTGAATTTTCCTTTTAGTTACATTTATGGTATTCATAAACAACATTAGAACTTCTACTTCAGGGCAGATACGTATTAGGCTGCGATAGCCCAGAAATTATGGGTGTAATATCTAGGATGGTTGTAAGTATTGATGCAACTAAATACCCTCTGTGTTGGGGGGTGGATGACTGTTTTATCTGTCGTGGCTTTAAGTTTTTAATTTAGCGGGTTGGAAAAGTTTGGGGATGATTGCTCGTAAATTATCTTCGTCACTTGACCGTAGTTCAGGATAATGAGGCTCTTTACCTATATCACTCATGCATGTTTAAAGTGCTACAAGGAGGGTACCAACAAAAGGAGACTTTTAAATTTTAACCCCATCAGGACCGACGAAAAGAACAAGAAGCGTTTCCCCAGCGTTCCGAGAGTATACGCACGCACGGCACAGAGCGAATTTCCCCTATAAGCCTAATTTCATTTTAAAATTCATGTAAAATCTTAAATGCACCGAAACTTATATTTAACTATAATTGATAATATCTGAATATACAGTAAAACATTTTCGTTATATAAAAAAAATTGCTAATTTTAAAGAAAATATTTTATTTTAATTTTTTTTTTTTAAAAAGGCCATTTTTTTCACTTTTTTTGCCATGATGATTAAAATAAAATGGACGCAAAATTTACAAAATACTATCTGGCAAATATCGAACGATAAATTTATTTGATGAGGTTCTAACTGATACAGATCTTTTAAATAAGAGTTAATGCTTCGTTTTTATAGTTTTAATTAATCCTTACAATGCATTTTTCTTTCTTAGAGTATCACTTTAGTGTTACGTTTTATTTTCTTATGGTTGTTGTTATTCTAAATGCTAAAGCAACGAAAAATAATCGTTTGTTCTTACTGAATTAAGAATGACTTAATTATAAATTACTGAATTATAAATTAACATTAAGAAGAAATATTCTTTTTTTTCGTTAAAAAGGATTCATCGTGTTTGTTATAAGAAGATATGCTTTTTAAATGTATTTTGAGTATTAAAATAATTGATGGGAATATGAGCCCTCAAATAAAATAAATACTGAAAATATTATTATGGATGTCTGATGTCCAATAAACTGATAGGCTTTCTTTCTTTTTCCAACTTAGTCAAAATATAAACTAGAATTCAGAGCGCAATAAATCACAAACCCTTAAATGTTCTATTCTGTCGAAAAATCTAAACATTTGCTGCTATTTACATTCATAAATATCACGGATCTAATTTAAAAAATAAAAACTTGGAGACGAAGCACACATATTGAAATTCAAAATTCTGTTAAACATTATTCGAAAATAACGGACTTTAACCGCCAACTCCATATAAAAATTAATATATAAGCGTTCCAAACTCTGATCACACCGGTGTGTCCATAGGCCTCAGAGAAGGGAAAGCGCAATCACATATACCGTGGGCCCTGAAAGGAGAAACGCGTGATCACATATATGTGATTATGGTCTTGAACGGGTTAAACTGGAGCTGAAAAAATGTGCTAAATCCTGATAGATTATTTTGATGAAGGATCCTGATAGATTATTTTGATGTGTGAAGGATCCTGATAGATTATTTTGATGAAGGATCCTGATAGATTATTTTGATGCTAAAATGAAATATATAAAGACGTTTTGTTTCATTAGATAGAGTCAAAACAGCATCACTGGAGGTCTTAAGGATGTTTGAAGTAATGATTTTTTGCAGTCTTCCCAGAGGTTTCACGGACGGTAAAAAAGAGTATAATAATACTAGAGGATTATTTTGAAAGTGGCTATGCGTGGCCTTTAGTATTTCAAAACATTCGCGAATTAATAAGTTTTACGCCAGGTATCCAAAATTTGGATTCTTACTCATTACTAAAAGTGTTTCTGTGCACTCTAAAATTGTCCACGTATTAAAAAAAGTTACTTTTTTATTTATACCTGGCAAATCAAAGGGAAGTTACGAATGCTGAAAATAAATAAAAAAGCATTAATGTGTGTTATCTAGCGATTGTGTTCGAATTAAGAGAGGAAATTGGAGGCTTTTGAAATTATGATATTCTTTTGAAGTTCCACGTCAGTAGTGTTTACGGAAGATAAATGTAGTCCCCTTTTTCCGCGCCAAAGGAGAAAATTTCAATTTCAATGGATAAGAATTAAGATTATAAAACACATCAAGGACAATGGTAATAAAATGTAAATCCTTTTTGAAGGTGTTATAGCGGAAATGATGGTATCTAAACTTCATATTGTAAAGTTTAAGCAAAAAAACATTTGCCAGAATAAATTTTTTTATCGAACCATAAACTAAATTAATTTAAAGCGCATAATACTTAAAATGTCGTTAAATTGAACAAATGAATCGTATCTTTGATGTGTCTGCACAAAAAACCTTCAAAGACTCTCCTTCAGTTTGAAATGTAAATAACTATTATTGATTGACATTTATGCAATGCTGAAAAGGAAACTTAATTGAGCAAATTAACAATTTTGACATACATACTTGGGCAATTGCGCCTTCGAAACCTTTAATCAATAGATTAATGAGTGTGAAACTAAGTTATTTTATTTCAAAAGATTTCCTTCTCTATTACTGCTAGAACAGTTATGAAACTATCCATTATGAGTATTTATTAAAATGAAAATGAATCGGAACCGACAGGAAATACCTTTGAGTAGTGA
Source organism: Trichonephila clavata (assembly GCA_019973975.1). Taxonomy (NCBI): domain Eukaryota; kingdom Metazoa; phylum Arthropoda; class Arachnida; order Araneae; family Nephilidae; genus Trichonephila; species Trichonephila clavata. The sequence goes on from BMAO01025174.1 coordinate 27,716, forward strand.
TGCAACAGCCCCTTGAAGAATGGTTGGTTAACCCATTAACGCCCAAATTATTTTAAAATCGAAATTTTTCAAAAATATTTTTTAATTACATTTCATACATCATAAATAGAGTAATTATGAAGTTGTATTCGTTTTCCGTAATTAGCAGCTGAGATAATAGGTGATCTATAAATAGATCGCTGGGCGCTTATGGTAGTAAAAGACCAAGTAACTTTCCTGTCGTTTTATATTTAAAAAATTACAAATTTAGGGGGGGGTGTAACTTTTGTGAATTTAAAAACAACTAATGAGATTTAAAAGAGAAAATATTATTTCACTGATCTAAACTTACTTAGTTTCACTTTTATACAGACAATTTGTAAAAGTTAAGTGTGATATAATGAAAAAAATGACAAAGGGTTATTACATATCGTACAAAACGTAAGAGTTCTACCCTTACATTTTTGAAACTGGCATCTTTTTTGGTTTTGTCTTTTCCCTATAGCATGGTCTTTTCTATCTAAATGCACAGAGTCTATTACGTTTTATCTTGATGACATCATCTGAGGCCTTCCAATGCCTTTCTTAGAATTTGTTCCTTGTTTGAGGTTCGCAACGGTGATACATCTTCGGATGTCTCTTTTATACTTCTTATATTTCTTACATGGGTACACAAAAATTTCTACATTACCTGACAGATCTTTTACTGATAGAGTAATCATTTCATCGTCATCGAAATACTCTTCGTCAGTTAATTCATCCACATCAGGCGGTAAAGCAATTATATCAGACTCTATTTCCTTAGAAAACATATATTCTAACTCTTCTTCGGCGGTGTGAAACACTTTACGCCGATACATTCTGGAATAAACGAAACGGAGAAAAATGGTATTAGTTACCACTAACGCCCAGCGATCTATTTATAGATCAGCATGTTTAAACTTACATTTTAATAATAAAAACAGTAATTTTTCTAATATAAATAAGCCAGAATAATTAAGGAGGTATTGAAAATGTAAAACTCATGAAAAAAGTATAACTTTTTTCCCCTGTTGGATACAAAATCAAAAGCTGCACTTTGAAGCTTCAAAATGGCGAACATCAGAAGCTAGCTGCTGGACTGCTGTGGGAAGAATGCTTCAAATCTTGTTCGGGGATGTGACCACATGTGTAAGGAAACCAGCCAATGACAATACGAAGTGATTAAAAGATATCGTTTTCACTGGGAGTTCTGAGTGGGAGGTGATCTATAAATAGATAGATCACTGGGCGGTAACGGGTTAAAATAAAAATCGATTGAAGCAGACAGTAAATCGTTTTGAAAGATTCGCATTTTACTACATTCCAGAACTAATGAAAATCAAGCTTTTACAGTAAATATTATTATGACTACAGATCAAAGGGTTATGAAATCCATTACTTTTGGAATCATTCTAATTTACATTAAAAAATATTATTAAAAATGAGACACATTTACTTTTCCTTTGATTTTGAGTTAATATTTTTAAAGCAACCACTGCATTTTTTATTCATTTGATGAATTTAGCGGAAGGTATCAGATTTTGATATTTAAAAAAAAGTAAAACGTATTTTATTTCCTGGCTCGAGAGGAAATTGGAGGTTTTTATCGTAATAATATTCCTTTGAAGTTCCAAGTCAGAAGTGTTTACGAAAGGTTCCTTCATTCGCTAAAAGGAGAACATTTAAATTTCGGGGAGCTAAAATTAAGACTTTAAAACACGTCAAAGACAAATGTTGTAAAATGTGAACCCTTTTTGAAGATGCAATAGAAGAAATGATGGTTTTATTGAAGTATAAGTTAAACCGTATTTTGCAATGATTCAAAATTCCGAAAAATATTAATTGATTAGATCATATGCACTGTTTTTCTGGTGTTTGTTTCATTAAGTAAACAAGAACAAGATCCTCAATCAAGAAGATATTAGTGAGTTATTAAAATAGATAATTTAACATGGAATTTAAATTTAAGATATTAGTTGTTTTTAGCATTTGAAGTACTTTCAAGCAAATTCGGTGGAAAATTAATCTAAATATATTTTAATTCCCAGCATTTAAATACAAAGAAGAAGGAAATTTTAATGTGACGGCGTTAAAAGTTAAGGAATATAAAAAGATTTACATATTAATTTAAATAAAATGTGAGAAAAATTTATGTGGTTAAAATCACGATGTGGAATTTTAATTAACAAAAAGGAAGAGACAGAGAGAGAGAGACATAGTTATTTTAACTATATTTTCTCTCTGTCTGCATCGTTTTTTTTTGCAAGAAAACACCTAAAAAACTGTAGAGTGTTAAATGTTAACAACCGAATCAGTTTGCTAGAAGAATGCTTGACTGAAATGGTGGAATTTTGAGCCGATTTCATAAAAATGCACTTTGTGAAATAATATCAAACCTTGAAAAAACAAATTTTGATACTTGTTTTTTTTTATAATTTTAAAATAACCTATTTTGCATCCCTTAAAGAGAAAGATGACTAAATTAACCCACCCATAGACAAAAAGTTTCATCCATAGACATATGACATCTCTCAGATACATCCCTTCATACTTACGTTTGAAGATAATTTAATCATTTTATTGGAGATATTTGACATTAAAATATATTTAACATAAAATACTATTTAAAAGCCGATCAAGAAATTGAGATAGTTAAGCAAATAAAGGTGGTTCATGTATAAAACACTCTTTATAGTTGTCGGTAACTCCAGTGTAAACTTAATATTTTAGTCGCCAAATCTGATTAACACCACATCAAATGGATCTGATTAGTCGCTAAATGGATGAATCTGTCAGGAAATGTAATCTGTTGACACTGATGGTCCTCAAAACAAGTACATATTACAGTATTGTCTGTCGGTACTGGAAGGCGAGCAATTTCGTTAATCTGACCTTTCAAGTGGTAAAAATTAGTTAAATATTCCATTACATAGAAACTTATAAAAGTGTGTTAAAACATCAAAAATCATGGATAGTATCGCTGTTTCGCCACTGTTTACATTTAAGAATGCCTTATTTGCAGTCTTCTGATATCTTACAATGTTCAGCCATACACCCATCAATGTAATGGAACAGTGAAGCTGACTGCGGTGATTGCCGTGAACCGTTCCGTCCAGAAACATGGATGTTTGTTGTAATCCTTTCTTCTCTGTTGTATGCCCCATGTTATGCATTGCACGGGGTTTATAAAAGATTTAAAAATATTTCAGTAACATATTTTGTATCGCCATTTATAAAATTTTATAATATTTTCTTGATGTCTGTCGGCAAACAGCACCGCTAACTTTTCCGGTGCCCTGTGATGTTTTCTTCGTTTTCATCGTAATTGGTGAGAATATGTCGCACGCTGTTAACGAGGGCTTTTGGCGACTGTCCGCATGGTACGAACCATGGTCGTGGCGCGGACGACACCTAACAGCACCTCTCTAACTACCACACCATACCAGCAGGAGGACGTTGTGACTCTCGACAGATTTAACGTGCATCCCGCACCCTACGGCGGTTTGTGGTACTAGGATAGAACTCGCGAAGCTGATGCATGATCGATACAGACAAACTCGGCCACGCGACGCACTGTCTTGAATAGGGCGTTCATATATAAATTTCTGACCTGGTCAAATGAACAAAGTCATGAATTTGCATTCACACCATCTTCTCGAATATACCAAAGTTGTGGTGAGTTTTAGCTGAATGTCCCGCCGGAATCTAGTGATTTTGGTTCCATGAATATTTTGGGAGTTATTCAGCTCGGTGCCAGCATATGAAATAGAAGGATGACCTAGCACCGTGTGAACACAGTACCGAAACTGTTTTTTTAAAATGTATATGATAGATTCACGCGCCTCACGGAGATGCAGGATAAGGGGAGCTAAGCCTCTAACTAAACTAGAATATATTTTCGAAAAATATATGTTCATAAGATAATAGTGGTGCTAAAACATGTATTTGTTTACTCGCTGTATCTTTAAAAATCCGTACATGTGACGTTTTTCTCTTTTATATGATTTAATCACCGGGTGGCCCAGCAGGTGATGTTGAAACAAAGTCCAATAGATCCAGAACACTGCTACATCCTTGTTTAGATGTGGGCGCTTCGAACCTCTTTATGCGTGATGCCCAATATGCCTTCAATAAACGTCATTAAATTCTTTGTCTCTGTTGTTTTTATTTTCATTTGTTTAAACATTACCGCTCGCCACGACATATTTGAATATTGATATTGGAGACGGGCGGAATACATTTAAAACCAAATCACGAAAATTTCAAATACCGAAATGTATCATGAAATTTGAATGTATCATTGAGAGGAAGTTTTAAACTAACTTCAGTTTCTTGAAAAATAATTTTCAATTTTATCTGACACACACTAAGAAGTGATGCATTGCAAAAAAGTCTAATAATTCAGTTCGCAAAGCTTTCAGTATTTGCACCCCAAATTTTACTCATACTATTCATCTCGACCTCCCCATTCTCTACAATAGCAATGCTGCACATACATAATAATGAAAATTGACTTTAAAATGTACGATAAACTCAGTTAAAAACAATAGTAATTATCAAATTAGCCGTTAATTTTATGTAATGTTACTTTGTCATGTTGCTGAAACGTTCTTTTGATGTATACTTTCCTCGATTACAGAATTTGTGGGAGGTTCGTGAAGGATGGAAGCTCATCACAGGAAGTTGAAGCTGCTATTCGAGTGAAGTTCTGTTTTATCTTCATTCGGAGGTTCCGCCCATATCCCACCTGGTCTGAACCGTAGGATCTTTCTTTTATTTTCTCACTTTTAGGTTAGAGAAAGCTAAGTCTTTAGGCGAGACGTAGTGCACAATGACGAACGTCTTCGATACCTGACTTCGATTGCAGCGTAAATTTAAACGAACAGGCCACAGAGCAGCTGGTGTTGCGATCTGCTCAATAAACAGAGCAACTCACGTGTTGTGGCTCGCATGTGGATATTACTTTTCGTCAACAAGTGGATGGTGTGTGATAGATATTGGGGACATAATCTTGTTGAAAATGGACAAACAGTGATTTCGGTGGTCGTATACATTCTCGAATCAAACGGTTTAATTTAAGATTTCACCATTTTACTTTTACCATATACTGAAAGGTGGTTCTGCCCTTTTAAAAACTATCACTCGCTTCCCGCAGTTTTGAGCGTTCAGGTGCGGTTTGCTGAAGCCGAAACCACTCATAGCTTTTGAATGATGAAATCGAAATGAGCACAAATCGAAATGTTTCAAACAACAATTAATTTTATTAACTATTTTCGCGGTTTTAAATGCTTTGAAACACAAGTATATGTCTGTCTTTTAGTTATCATAAATTATCATTACACTTTTCCCTAAAATTGAACAGAATAAATATGTTTGATAAATTATTACTCCTTGTTGATAAATAAAATTTTGTAATAAGTATCCATAGAAAGTGTTTAAATCTTATCAGGTCATTTTCAGGATTTAGAGGTCATAAATAAACACCTTCGGGAAGTTGATTTAGAGTTTTGATGCTAAAATCGCAATCAGTACTTTTCAATTATGTAACCTTGCCTCATTTTACTAATTAAAAGTACGTTAAAGTGATTTTAAAAATATTCAACTGATGAGCCACGCCCTTTGACAGATAAATGCTGTGATGATCTCTTTTAATCTGAGCTTTTAAAGACACTCTCTGTTTTATTTATTCATACCAGTGTGTAGATTGACTGCAAAGCGTAACTGTTAGGTTGTTTACCTATTTTGGAAGGAATACGTTTCTTGTGGCGTTTAAATATTTGATATTTGGGTTCTGAATATCAAAAATTTCAATTTCAATATGCTGGTCTGCAGTGTTCAAAACGTAAGGTACGTTTATAAGATAAAACACTTTCAATAATAGCAACAATACTCTAATGCAACGACAACAATGTCAATCCTCAGCTGGACTTGCACTGACTCAAAAACATGTACGAAAATTCCCAATTTAAACCGGTTTTTCTTCCCTGTGACAAAGTGTAGTTATTAATGCCGTATGAATTTACAGACTCTGGCATTTGTTTCAGAATGGTTCACTGCAAATGACAGTGACGAATATGCAAGATTAAAGATGAAATCGGACTGGCTATTACATTTGTCCGCAAATGTTGTGCATATTATATCGTATAATTCTCTTCTTAAATTTTCATGAAGGAACGCAAATCGCTACAATACCAGGTTTGCATATGCTACCGTTCGCAGGAAAGAGTGCAGAAGCTGAGAGAATATTTTAGTAATGAATCTTCTCAACCACCTACAAGGTTCTCCTTACAGTAGCGAATCTTAAATGCTGCAAACTTATACGAGTTCCATTCAAATGCTGCAGTAAATATTTGTGAAAATTAAAGGTAATATGTATGTGCAGTCGCTATAGTGGAGACAACCCAGAAGCGGTTACTCATTATTGAATAGTGCAGTTACAGGCCAGCATTGATACAGGTAAGGTGATGAATGTTGATATTCTTTCAAAATATTGCATATAAAAACTTACCTCCTCATCAAAGATTGCAAAATTTCATTGGATCTAGATGGAACCATAAATTCAAGGTGCGTCTAAAATTTTCAATGGTGTCTTTATAATGCGATATATTCTTACTTAGGGGATGATTGCAAAGCATTTGACACTGTTAGAAGAAAATCTATGATGAATGCAATTGAATAATTGGAGTGCGTGGACATGTCATGAAGCGCATGAACAAAATTACGCCGATTAAAATCAATTGAAAGACAAAACTTGTCAGACGGTAAGTGTTTAGCGGAAAATCGTTGACTGACATGAAACAGATGCTTTACAGTTTTCTGATCAGCTATTCCGGAGAATTACCAGTGTTCGAACATGCGGCAAGATATCGTTGCCTGCCATAAATATAAACGATGGTCTCCATGGTTTTGTCTGTTGAACGCAGTGTGGATAAAGACAATTTATCAGGTCGTCTTACAAACATAAAATAGTCTTCCGATGTATTGTAGATGCAATGGGTCCTGTTAGAGATCTTCCATCCTGATCTGTGAAAATGTTTGCATGGAAACACAAACGAATAAGTTTTGTTCATATGGCCACGTGTTTCTAAAACAATGTTGTACAGATTTAAAACACTTTCACTTGGTGGTTTTATGATTTTGTTCTTTTAAATGATGGTAATGTATCCAAATTAAAAATGTTGCAGAAAATGGGAATTGAACTGGAGAAAATTCGGTAAGTGCCATGAAAATTAGTGAAAGGTTAATGAAACATTGTATGCGCACCATGGAAAACGAAAATAGAAAGATAAAGAAAAAGAAAAAGAGATATATTATACAGAAAATAAGGTAAAACCGGCTAAGTGCAGGAACATTTGAGTGTGTTAATATTGTATACCAAAGCTACTGTTCTAAATTTTCTTTTTCATGTGTTCTCTTTTCTATAAATTTGCCAATCCGCGAACTGGAAATTTTATTTTATGTTCATATACTCTTATTGTGTATACTGGTGATTTTTGAAATATTCCTCAGACATTTAGCTAAAAGCATGTCGTAACACAGAAAACATTTATTAAATTGTATTGCCTCTGCAAAATTATTTTTCTTCAAGGCTGATCAATTTTTAATATTTCACTTCTGTATAAGATAATGTTTATTTAATACATAAATTTTAAAGCTTGAGGTTTCATGGACTGTAGTAAAATGTACGCCAGCCATCTCAAAATGCATTACGCTACATTGCACGGCTTCCTTAACGTAACTA
>BMAO01025175.1:0-31872 GCA_019973975.1 Trichonephila clavata
TTCATTTGATGTTATTATTGAAATACAGGTTAGTTTTCCTGATATATAATTTCAGTCATCAAAATTTAAACCATACTTTTGTTTTCGATGACTTTTTAAAATTTAAATTTGTTATAACCTTCTTAGTAACTTCTTTCCATTAGTAATTTGTTAACAGAATACTCGAAGTTATTACAGTTTGCTTGGTACTTATTATTGCAACAATCACTAACGTTCAAAATAACTCTCCAAGTTGGCAACCCTGATCTCCCATGTGTAGTATGAGTTGAATTGGCAATTATGTGCTTCATTTCATATAATGTCGCAATAGGTTCCGTTTGCTTTTGTCAAGGCTACCGCTACCGCTGTATCTTCCGTACCAATGATACAAGGCCTCCAAGTTACAGTGGCCCCAATCTGTGTTACTACAGTCTCACTAACACGGTGCTCATATCTGAAAACTGCCCCCCCCAAAGGAATTTTGATACAGGGCTTACTCAGAGCTGTTTTGCAATTTCGTATGTTTTTATTTTAACCTTTTTAAGTGTCAATCGGACTCAGAACACAAAATTGCCTTGCAGAAAATAGAACTTAGGTCATCATACTGGACACACACACACACACAAGTAAAAGCAATGTTGGTAGTAATTACATATCAAAATGGCTCGAATACCTGTTGAGGAAGCAGGGGTTCGTAATATTGTAATTATTTTTGGTACTTATGTACTATCGCAACAATCACCAGCGTTTAAATAACTCGCCAATTTGGCAACCCAATTTCTCATGTGATATACACCTAAATTTGCAATCATGTGCTTCATTTCATATGATATTGCCAATAGGTAACAATAATATTTAAGTACTTTATATTTTCACAAATTATGCTTTTGCATTGATAGTTTAGTTCTTTTTATGTCAGTTAACGTTAGATTTGTATTTAATTTTTCAATTTATTTTAATGCTTGGGATATGTATTTTAGATATTCTTTTATATATAATGCTAAATTTAATTTGGTACTTATGTATTATCGCACAATCGTCAGCGTTCAAAATAACTCGCCACTTTGGCCATCCCAATTTTGTATGCGCTGAATTCGCAATCATGTGCTTCATTTCCTATAATGTCACCAATAGGTTGCGATAATACATAAGTACCTTTAATTAGACTGGCCGCAACACACCAATTTGGCGTGATTTCAAAATCATGCCAAAAACAAATGGCGTACCAATATGAAATTAATATTGTGGATATTATTTTGGCCTTTTTTTATAGACTATCCATTAAGAAAATTATGCCCAATATAAGATTCACAATTGGCTGGATGGACCAGCTCTCCCCCCCCCCCATTTAACCAGACTGAGCCACAGCAACGCGTGGCAGGGTACAGCTAGTATGAAAAATATTTCAAGTCCACAAAGAAGTTGTTTAACAACTGAATGCTCAAAATCATTTCAAATTGAAAGTCACAAATTATACTCTTGATTTTGCTGTATGAAAGTAGAGCAGTGCAAGTTCTAGGTTGGCATTAAAATTTTTATTTAATTATAATGAAGGGAAATACATATATATTTTATGTTGTCTATTTCTTATTTTAATAAATATGTTCAAAAATAAGTAATATTGGTGCAATTTTAATTTTTAAAAATTTATTTCAAAGAAATAGTTATATTTTATGCTGTTTATTTTTTATGTTAAGAAATATCTTTAAATGATGCAAAATTAATTTGTAAAAAAAAGTAAATCTATATTATTAACCTCTATAATCTAACTCTTTGCATGCATTATCAAATGTGTCCTACTGTGTGGCACACTAAATCATATTGGTAGATTGGCTTAGCACGCCACAGTTAAAAGGTTGCTGACCCCTGGTCTGGATTGTGCAAAGGTATCACACAAATCATATTCTAGAATATATAGTTTAAAGTAATATCATTGTAACTTATAACAAATACTCGTTTTTAATACCCTTCAATGCAAAAGTATTGCATAGTGTTTCTTATTTTGATTATTTTTTATATTTTTGCATCAGTGCACTATGTGGCATTTGGGAATGTTTACATCTTGTACAAATTGCATGCCTGCATAAAAAGTGATCAAAGTACTTTATGAGGAAAAGGTCTTATAATGCATTGCAAGCAGTCTCTCAGAATGATAGTAATAATCATTTTCTACCTCCTTTTAATTATATTTGTCATAAAGTTAAATCTGCTTCTGGAAATAATGAACTTCCACATCAGTCGTATTAACCATCAACACAGCTGCACTTGACCTGCAATCAACATAATAAAAGTTTATATATATAAAGATCAAGAAATTGTTTTATTGTTGTTGTTGTGTTGTTGCTTATGCCACCTGATCGACAGTAACATCAGATCAAGGTTCACAAAATTAATTGCGGCTAAGGGCTAGAATTTTACGCCTGTCGTTAGCCTAAGCTTTTGAGCCCCCGTGAAGGTGACAGTGCGATTTTGCTTGGTACAACACGATAGATGGCGACACCATTCGGACCCACTGATTTAACGAGCAGGTTCTCCGTATATATTCGGCGGGCATTTGGTGGCATTGGGCATCGAACCCATGCCTTCCGGTCTGGAGTCCAATGCTCTAACCACTAGGCTACCCATGGCCCCAAAAATTGTTTTATTAAATTGAATTATTGTTTGTACATTGAAGAGTGAAAGTTTTCAACATGCATTATTCAAGGAATATTTTATTTGTTTATAGGTTCAGAAGTTTAATCAACAAATAATTAAAAAAAGAACTAAAAGAGATCTATTAACTCACACCATTGATTTAAATGATCCAAAATGGCCTGAAATGTGGTACTTGGTAAGTTTTTAATTTTTTTGTTTAGTATTTTTTACATTGTTTAATATAACAATTTTTCTGATTTCTTTTTGCATAATTTATTGTATGACATTCATTTGTGAAGGTTTACTTTGATTTGGATTTTATTGATTACAATGCTTAGTCAGTAAATAATAACTGGCTATATTTTAAATTTTATTTATTCATTATACTATATTGGTACTTGGTTTAACATATTTTTAATTTGTAGAATCGAGGCAAGGGACTTGACATGAATGTTGAAGCTGCATGGGCTGCTGGAGCTACTGGAAAAGGTGTTGTTGTCACTATTTTGGATGATGGTTTGGAGAAAGATCACCCTGATCTTATTCATAATTATGTATGTTATGCTCTGTTTATTTTTCCAAAATTTTTAATAGTGGAAACTTTTTACAGTGGAAAATTTTTGTACTCCATTTTCTTAAAATAATTTTTATACTTTTGAACATTACAATTTTTTTTTGAAATGGTAAAAATGAACATATGGAGATGATCTTTTGTGCAGTTCTTTCCAGTACTATGTTCATTTGATGACTTTTAAGCTCATTTTGATGAACATATGGTAGATTATGAATTTGAGTCTGGGTTCCACTAAATTTTCCATATGATATATGTAAAATTCCATTGAATCTCAAAGGTTTGTCTTGCCAAGCAATGGAAATATTGAGAGGCATTCATGTGCTCAAAAGGGGGAAAGAAGGGGGGGGGGAAGAATTCATTACTTGTTTCTTAAGAACTTTTTTTGTGTTATATATGATTTTTTAAAAATAGTTTCTAAGACTAATTACCTTGAGGTTCAAACTTCTCTGAAAAGATAATGCTCACATTCCAATTTTTTATCAGTTGCCTGAAATGAAACTTGACTACAGAACATAACTAAGTTAGGACTGTTCCGGTTTCTTTGATCATTCTGGTGCTCGAGTGTAGATTTTGTAATTATTTCCTTGAATGCATGTTGTTTTCTGCTAATTCAAGGTGTAAACTGGTAATGAAGTTTACATTTCAAAGATATTTGATTTATTCAATTATTTATTCCTACTAAAAATATTCTTTGATATAAGACATTTTGTTTCTTTAATCTGAAACCTTTTTTAAAGAGAATTAAATGTATTAATCGAGTTACAATCACACATATTATTAATCTGGCTTTCTATAGGGATGTAATATTTTAAATATTACTTCCCTACTCCTACCCTGAATATTACCCCAGTATTTATATTTATTGAAATTTTATTTATAAAACTAGTCGTTAGTAATATAATAATTATGGATTTCGAAGGCAGATTTAATTTTTTTAAAAATCATGCAGAAAAATCAGCTGTTTAAATGAAAATGTTTTTCAATTATATTTCGATAATTTTAGGATCCTGCCGCAAGCTATGACATCAATGATAAGGATTTTGACCCTCATCCTAGATATGATGGAGGAAATACAAACAGGTGAATTTTAAGAAATTTTTATACTATTTGTTTGTATATATCTATATCCATATACTAGGTTATCAATATTTCCAACTTGATTAAATGGATTATTTTTTTGTAATGTAAATCATAAAAAATGGCAATTTTTATTGATCTTTATATTTGTGATTATCTTAATTTATTCATTTTATTTAAAATTGAATGAAGAAAATTTTCACCAATCTAGAAATGTACATTTGTAGTATCCTTTGAAAAATGGCATAGTTTGTTAATCATACATCACTATTCTCATTAAATTAAGTGTATTCACTGGTCTATTTGATAGTATTGCATGATTGTTGATAATTAAATTTTTAACATGTTTACTAAAGCTAAATACAGTGATTCTCAACCACTGTGCCGCTGCACTTTTGTGTGCCACCAAATTTTTAAAAGTTATTAACTATACTCAGAGAAAAAAAAGTAAAATTCTTCTAAGCTTATTTTACTTTTAGTGTGCTGCCAAATTTTGAAATTGTTAAAAGTTTTCTGTAAAAAAAAAAAGTTTGAGATTTACTAGCTTAGTACAAGGCAAGATAATATTTTTCAGTACATAAGCAATTTGCTTCTTATATGTAAATTATCAACACTGATTTTAATACTAATCTTTTGTATCAATAAAAATTATAATGATTTCATTTTTAAAAAAAATATGCATTTGTTTTGTTTCATCTGCTATAATGAATTTTTTCAGTAAAATGTTTATTGTTTAGCATGTAAATTTATCATTATTTGTTAACACATATGTATTGCATTTTTGTTGCCCAAATTCAGATTGTAATTTTATTTATGTTGAGGTCATTGTTATCTTTTCCTGTACTAAAAATATGTTGATAACTTTTTTTATAAATGTTCTTTCACCAACATGTTTGGTAGTTTTTATATATCAAGATTCCTAGATATTTAATTTCACTTTAAAAAAATATGTTTTAGAAATTGTGTAATCATGTAAATATGCAAATCAAATATAAATAAAAATATTTTATTACTCCTCAGTAACACAATGCCAGCCTGCATAGTTGTAATTAATTTTATTTGAATAATTTGTTATAATAATTCTTTTTATAGAAAACTTTGACTAAAATTTTATTTTAGAAAAATTAATATAATTTTTACTTGACATTTTTTCCCCTCTAAAGGCATGGAACTAGATGTGCTGGTGAAGTTGCTGCTAGTGCTAATAATAGTTTGTGTTCAGTAGGAATAGCATATGATGCACATGTTGGAGGTGAATTTTATTTTTAAATATTTCAATAACATTTATTTGTTTATTAAAGAAATTTATTGTCTGCAAAGTAAGTTGCATAAAATAAATGTAAAATTGCATATTAATTTTTTTTGCAGTAAGAAAATTTTATAACAATTTTTAGATTTTTAGGTAGGATTTTTAATTCAAATTCATTGAAAAAAGGTTCTTGTAAATAATGGATCAGAGTACATAGATTTTTTTTAAAATTTCATTCTCTTAAAAGTTGTTTTATTATAACACTGCATTTTTTTTCTCTTGATTCTACAATAAACTTAGTTCTCTTTGTTAATCAAAACATTTCAAGATCCTTATGAAGAAAAAAAAAGGCTCAACTGTACTTGACTTATATATATATATATATATATATATATTTAAATATATCCAAAATACCTCACACTAATATAACCAAGCAAATATTCAAATCATATTAAACCTAGAGTACAACATCATATTTCAAAATTTCAATGGCGAATAAAAATAATGAATACATATATGAATAATGAATAAAATAATGAATATATATATATATATTTCTACTTACATTAAATAAACTTATTAAACAGAGTTCACACAAATTAGAGGTGCAGCATTGATTTGGTATAAAGTGTTTACCATTTTTGTTTTGTGTATGAAAAACTTGTTTTTGATTCCAAATATCTTTTTTTATCAATAAATAAGATTAATAAATATTTTTGATAATTTTAATTTTTTTCAATTTTAGTAAATTAAATTTTATTATGAAATGTTTGTATTATATTAAGTGAAAATTGCTTGATTTCTGAAATGTATGTCACATTTAGTTTTCTCTGTTTTTCATAATAATGTAATAGCATTCTAATAAAAGTAAATTGCCTAAATTGTTGTAAATCAAAAAAAGAAGTTCCTTTGAATTAGTTTCCGGAAAATTTTTAATTATTTTTATCTAGTTAATATTAATGACACATTGAGATATGTACATATTTAACTGAGAATATTACTGTTAACATTCTCTTAAAAATTAGTAATAAATATTTCTCCCTTTTTATAAAAATATGTAATATGAATAAAAATTAGCTTTAATAATTATTGAAGACAAAAAATGTAAATAAATTATTTTTTGGGGATGAAGAAGAAAGGATGTATATTTTAAATATTTATTTGTGCATAAAACGAAATTTTATATTTTTACTGCTGTATATTTATAAAAATTAAAAAAATTTAAGAGAATGTAAACCCTAAAATTTCTTACTTGGTGGCTATTTTTATTCTGTTCTTGCATGTAATTTGATTGAGAATTCAAACTTTTACTTACTTCATGGTCTTTATCTTTACAAATTTCTTGTATTTATCAAAACTGTTTGAATAAGTCCATTATATTTTTTTGAAATTAAAGAAATAATTTATTATTTTAGACAAAGGGCATTTAAAAAAAATCATGCTAAAATACTTGTGTTCTGTCAAACAACTTTGACAGAGATTCTATTTATTGTTTGTCTTTTTTGCAAATTTAAATCGTAAATATATCCTACTCATAATAAGTTTTAAATACAATTTTGATTTTAAAATGCAGTAGTTCTCTCTATTTTTATCTAAATTAGTGTAAAATTTATTAATTGCTTTTTAAAATTTAATGTGTACAGGAATTCGCATGCTGGATGGAGAAGTAACAGATGCTGTAGAAGCTCGATCTTTAAGCCATAATTTTCAACACATAGATATTTATAGTGCTTCATGGGGTCCTGATGATAATGGGAAGACTGTAGATGGGCCAAGTGAACATGCCCTTTATGCATTTAAAGAAGGAGTAGAAAAGGTTTGTTTAAAATTTAAACGATTTGTTGAAATATGTGCATTTTAGAATCTGGATAACCTATTTGCCTATCTTTTGAATGACAGCACAATTTTAATCTAACCCCAACACTAGCAGTCTTACAAAATAATGTAAGTTTGCATGTTAAATTGAATTAGGGATCAAAAGTCTTCATATAGTATTTTGTGGAAATTTGTTAAGTCAGATACACCATCTGTTGTTTATCATTTGTGTGTTTTGAGTAACTTTGTTGTCTGAGACCTGTTATGTAGCTGTTGAGTGTTACTAATATGACTGAGCCAAATGTCATTGTTCTTTTTATCTGTTAACCCATTCGGGACGAAGGCTAAAAATGTGTGCGTACTGCCACGGCCGGAGGGTTTTGTTTAGTTAAGCCTAATTCGATGTAATTGGCATACAGTTTTCTGAAATATCATGATCATAAAATTCGCAATTAACAGAACAGTCATAATGACAATTATCACTACTCTCAGATTCTAATTTAGAATAAATTTTGCATTCTGATATTCCAAGTTCAGTTAAACATTTTTGATGCTTCAACCTTGTAAAAATCCAAAAAAAATTATAATTTTGTTTACCAGATATAATTATCCATTGAAAACTACACTGCAAACCCAAACCAAATGCTCTAGCAGGAATAAATCTCTCATCTTCACTATAAACAAGAACCACATGTTCATTTGAAGAGCAGTCATAAAGCATTCAATTTGGAAACATTCCCTTCCCCTTATTCTTATAAAACAAAAACCACTAGTATGTAAGTAATATTTCTCTCATTATGAGAAGGAGGTCAGATCTACATGTATCTCAAACCTTATTGGCATATAATGCCATCTATTGCCAAAAAATTGAGCTTAAAAAACATTCCAAGTGCATGACTCGCATATGGGACGCTAGGCTACTGTCGGCGTTCATGCTGGCTCGCATATGGGACGCTCATCCCGAAGGGGTTAAAAAAATTCTCACTCAAGTTTTTTGGTGCCAAATTGCCCTAACCATTTGTTTTTCAAACACAACAATGTTGCAAAGAAAATCAGATCATTTTAAAGCATAAAATAACATTGTGTAAATGATGAGTTTCATCTTAATAAATAAAAATAGTGGAGTAAATTAATTTAATCACAACCAACTTTCTTATGAATAGAAAACTGATAGAATTTCTTAAAACAAATAAGAATTTTGATGTAATTTAATTGAATCATGATATAGATAAATAACTACATAATATCAACTATATTATTAGAAACAGAAGAAAAAGCACTCTCTAACTTTACTTAGAACAGATGTTCTTTTTATTAGAAGGTACACCTCAATTCTTGATTCAATGGAATCACCATTTAAAGTTATAGATCAAATACTTTTTCTTAAGCAAGCATATTATTGCCATAAGTTTTGGACATTTATTCTTGAATGCAATATTTGAATTTGTTTATAATGCTGGCTTCTCTTTTATATTTTTTCATTTAATGAGACTAAAAAGTTCTTGGTTCAGCCATGGTATTATAAAATCTTTTTTGCTCACAAAATGAATAAACCTTTGAAAATGTCTGGAAGTAGAATAACCATTGGGGAAAAATATGGTGCAAAATTAATCTCTTATAGGGTTGCATTCTTTCCTTGGGGAAAATGATTGCCAACTTGGTACATTTTTCTTGTCAAATTGGTGACACTTAATTTTGTCACCAGATAATTGAAGTCAACTATAGAATCCAATCAAAAGTTCATGCAATTATCAAATCTGTATTGTGTTCAATGTTTTAAGTTAATCATTCGAATCTTATTGTGGGATCCTTCATGTAATAGAAACTGCACAGCAGTGCTTTGTTCAAAAGTATGAAATTCACCACATACCAAGATTTATATATTAAGTTTAACATAAAAATTTGCATATCATCTTATTATTAATAATTTTCTTGAATTTGTCCATGGTAGTGCCACAAATTAAATTCTATTTATTTAATGAATTTCATTTCACAGTTCATAAATCTCACATACCTAGCATGCATATGTTTCCAAATAATCAGCCATCATGTTAATTATTTTCATTACTTGAAATGAAAGAAGCAATGGCAAGAACTTGAATTCACCATGAAGACTTATTTTGTATCTCTTATTTATTGTGTGATTTGTTGATGGATAAACTTGTTAATAACGGTGCATTTACCATTATCTTATAAAAAAATCAGTAAAAATATGCACTACAATTTTTTTTTATCATCTTTAACAAAGTAAAAAAAATTGAGTTCAGATTGAAATATCTTGGCCTATTAATGCAAAATCTACATTTTGGACATTGTTATTTTATTTCTCTTGTGGCATTTCATGGATATTTTCTTACAAAATAAAGAGGTTTTGGAAATAGATAAGTCATAGTCAAGAACCTGCTGATGGCATTGTTTTTATTGATTTGTGAATTAAAGCCTTGATGTCATTAAAGACCCATCAAGTAGAAGGTCTGATGTATATTAAATCTATCAAGGCTCAAAACCCTCACATTGACACAGTGTTGAAGTTTAGAGTGAGAAGTGTCCCAAAACAAGTAATATTAAAAAAAATTTTTAACATCAATTCCTACTTGGTTAAAAAAGTACTGGTGCCATCTGTTGCAGCTAATTGTAGCTATGATGCAAATAATGATGAATAAATTTGAAATTAAAAAATAAAATTTAATTAATGAATTAATATTTGAAAAAACTATTAACATCAAGTGTCATCCACTACAAGTGTAAAAAAAATTTATTTGAACTTGATTGGATGTATTGAAAGTATTTTTTTAACGATTGAAAATTTGAACAAGATAAATATATAAATATATAGAGTGTGAGCTAATAGTAGGAATTGAAAAAAGAGACAGCCTGAGTATTGTCCTTGTCATTTGACTGTAGTTGCCAATAGCCCTTGTGTTGCTTCTTAATATGATATTAAAGAACAATCTATTTTAAAAAAAATTAAGCATCAAATATCAACCATCAGCAAAGTGAAATCTGTTCTCCTAATCCTTTACCAGGAACTGTATGTTAGGGAAGCATTACCTGGTATTTTAACTCTGCCTTAATCATCCATGAGACTAGTTGTATTTACAGGAAGAAAGAAACAGAAAATATAAACAATGGACTGTAATTCAATATTCAGTTCAAAATATGCATTTTTAAAAATTCTTAATCAAATTTAAAAAATATCCATTTACAGTTTTTTTTTTTAAATTATTGAAAATATGATGAACTGCAAAGAATTGGACCATTTATTTACTAATCAAGTATTTATTTTAAGGATTGATTGCATGTGAATTGTAATCTAAATATTTGATATCCTCCTCATTGCTTATCTTATTAATTAATTTTGCTATAAAATTATAGCAGATTTATCTTAGAAGTGTTCTTTTAAATTGCAACATATTCAACCTTGCACTAAAAATTTCAATCTTAAATAAATTTTGAAATGTGATTTATTAGTAATAAATTTATTATTTTTCAAAATAATTATCACCTTAAAGGAGTTTCCAGCATTAATAATGAAAATAATATTTATAAACACCATATTTATTCGAATCTAAGCTTTGATTCTAAGCCACACCTCCGAATTCTCAACACATTTTGTGAAAAAATACAAAAGAGTGTAAAAAGGTTTATCAATCTCCGATATTCACAAAATTAAAAAAAATAAATAAAATTGGAGCTAATAAGAAGTGAATAATTAATTTATTTTATCAGTATTAAAAAATTTAAATACATACATGAACCTGTAATTGCTCCAAAGGGGTGGAATTCCTCTCATCCAACGAATATTTCCAGCTTCAATTCTAAGCTGCATCTGATTTTTGGTAGAAATAACTTTGGGAAAAAAGTGCAGCTTAGATTCAAATAAATATGGTATTATAAAAGTAGAAATGTAGTTTGCAGTGAGCTATTAGCCATTGTTGAGGTCCTTGGTTCTCTTACATCTCTTCCAAATGGAAAAGAGATTTGATAACTGTCTGACAGCAGAAGTGCAATACAGCACTTGTCCAATTGGCAAAGTGTTAGAGATAATGTTGGAATGTCATTACTCAACAAGTTAAAATGATTTTCCACATTGCATCAGATTCATCTGCAGTGGATTCCCTCCCACATAGATCTAGAGCGAAATGAGATTGCGGACACTTTGGCCAAGGCTGGTGCTTGCGAAGTCTCAGAGCCACCAGCACCCCTCACCTTTTTAGAGATTTTCTCAAAAATTAAACACCAGGATAAGACCGCTTGGATTGTCCCCCCTGAGCTCCATTGGTATCATTGTTCTCGTCCTGGAGGCTCCCTGGCACACAGTTTTAATAGACAGAAACAAACTATTCTAGCCCGCTTTTGAAGTGGTCACCTTAAATCATTGAAATTTTCCGAAGGATCCAAGGGCTTTGAAATGTGTACCAACTTTTTCTGAGTCGGCCTTGCCTGCTCACATCCTCAAATGCCTTAGACTCACCAAGCAGGATTTAGTGGACGTTCTCTTGCTGGTGTTGGATTTTTTGAGAGTGTACAATGTCATGGACCTGGTCTAGCTCTGCTGGCCAATGAGGGCATGCAACAACAAAAGTAGAAATGTTCTTGTGATCCACAAAAGAACTGTATTTGATCTTGTGGATTTTTTGGATATTTTGATTCCATATTCAATGTCATGCTTCCTGTTGATATCTGCGGCATTTACAAGTATAATGTATTCTTAATAAACCTCTTACAGCTGTAATGGATATGTTATTGGATAATTATATTATTGTATCATTTGAATTGATCCTATTTTTTTAATTACTATTATAAAGGGCCTTAGAATTTTGATGCTGTAGGAATTAGATATATGTTTTTCAACTTTCAAATACAGTTTACCTGTGTAGTCAAATTTGAACTAGTTAATACAAATGTGTTTTGTAATTTCTTAGTAATGTAATTAGCATTCAGTATATATATATTTTTTTATTGAATACAAACTGTTGGTAATATTAATTTATTAGGATTTTTAAAAGTTAGGTAAAATATTTTGAAATTTAGTGATATTACTTGGATTTCATATTTTATTCAGTGTTAACTGGAAAAATCAACTTTTATATATAAGTTCTAATTTAAGTATCATTTTGTCATTTGATTAGCTCAAAATTGCTGAAATTCACAACACATTTGTAAACAAATTATTAAATTATTTTCAACAGTTTACCAAATCTTAGAGTAATGCTTGGATATCCTTATTAATATCACTTATTCATTTAAAATACTGAAATTTTTTAATATTTTTTTATGAATTGGATCAATATAAGTATTTACATTGTTTTTAAACAGTAAATACTCTTTAACATTGTTATTCCATTCTTTTGTTAAATTTGATTAATATACTTAAATTTATTTTTAGGGTAGAAATGGTTTGGGCTCTATTTTCATTTGGGCTTCTGGAAATGGTGGACGAGAGTGGGATAATTGCAACTGTGATGGTTATACAAATTCCATTTGGACTTTGTCTATAAGTAGTGCTACAGAAAATGGTCTTGTACCCTGGTACAGTGAAGCTTGTTCTTCTAGTTTAGCTACTACTTATAGTAGTGGTTCTGCTGGAGAGAGACAAGTTGTAAGT
Organism: Trichonephila clavata; assembly: GCA_019973975.1. Taxonomy (NCBI): domain Eukaryota; kingdom Metazoa; phylum Arthropoda; class Arachnida; order Araneae; family Nephilidae; genus Trichonephila; species Trichonephila clavata. Next base: position 12,937 of record BMAO01025175.1, read on the forward strand.
TAAGACTGCTTAATTTTTTTCTGTTTGTGAAATACATAAAAATGATAATCATAGCATTTTTGTAGATTTGAAAATTAAATATCTACATTTAAAAATGATAAAGGTAATTAATTTTTAATGATTAAATTAAATGATATTGTTGTGCTATGTGTTCATGTAAAATTTGATTTTCAGAATCAAAATCTTATAAATTCTAAATCTTAACAATCTGTTATGTTTTTGAATTTGAACCTGAGAATATATATTTACATGGAAAAAATAAATTCGTTTTTATCATACATTGTTTTTAATTACTATTTGTATGAAATAAAATGTTTACTTTTTGATGAATTTTTACAATTGCTTAATTAAAATGAAACTATATTCTATCTTAAATTATTATTCATTTGGTAGTTTCTTTTAATTATGTTTTTATATTGGGGGGGATGGACTGTAGAAGCACAGTTTTAAATTTTTGATAATATTTATAATGTAGTTTGATCTTTTAAGTGTAATTTTTGAAGATGTAATAATTGAAAAATATAAATATTTGCAATACCTTTATAGTTTGCATGAATTTTAAGACAATAAAAATATATTGCTATAGTAATTCATAATCTTGGCATGTTTTAATTTGCTATATTCATGGGCTTATGGCTAAGTTTTTGGTATAAAAAGGGGTTCATGGGCACAATAAGACTGAGAACCCTTGTTTTAGATTCTTAATAAATTCATTTTACTATCATAAGTGTACATTAAAAAATGTTTAAAATTCTGGGAATTTTTTAAAATTTATGTAAATTATGTTAGAATTAATGATGTAAATAGGAAAAATATTTAATTATTTTATTTCTTTATATTAGATCTCAACAGATTTACACCATGGTTGCACCTCTGGTCATACTGGAACATCAGCATCTGCACCTCTGGCTGCTGGTATTTGTGCTCTTGCTCTGGATGCAAAGTAATTTCATTCTCTTTTTCATTAAACAAATATTAGCACTTCTGAATGACATGAACCTTTTTAACTGTAAATATTAAATAAAAAGTTTATTTTTTTATCTTGGGCTATGTGTGTCATTACTTTTAAATGGTATGTAAGTAGGCAATGTATATTTCTTAAACGTTATTAGATTTTTTTTTAAGTGACATCAGTTTAATGTTATTTATGTTTCTGAAACTTAATGTTATATTATTAAATTATAGTGATGCACTTTATATCATTAAATATAAAATCAAATGTTTTAGTGGATATTTATTATAAATGTATTATACATGCTCATTATAGATTTGCAAAAGCAATAAAACTCACTTTTTACTTAATATTTTATTGATTTAATAACAAATATTCTGAGAATGTGAATAAAGAATGTTTTTAATGAAAATTAAATTGTTAGATGTACACAAAATTTGAATTGTACCTGTGTGTGTGTAGTTTATTGCTGCAATATATCTTATTTTTAGAAATGAATTTCAAAAAATAATATTTAAAATTGTTATGAAATTGAATTATCAAGATTTCTTAGTTTATTTAGATGTTAGTTACTGAATTTTTTTTGTTTATTATTTTAGCCCCAATTTGACTTGGCGGGATATGCAGCATATTGTTGTGAGAACCGCTAAACCTGAAAACCTTTTTGCTCGAGATTGGGCCACAAATGGTGTTGGTAGAAATGGTTGGTATTCTGAATGTTCATCGTATTTATTTAATGCTGCATTTCTGCAATTCATTATTTACTACATTAAAAGTACATTATATATTAAAAAAGGATTGTAACATTAAAAAGTAAATAATTATCAAAAAAAGAATGTAAATAAAAAAGATTTCTGTATAATTTTATTAAAATTTGCAATTTTTAACGCACTAAAACTTTTTTTTTTATTTATTAGTGTTTTTGTGTCAGATTAAAAGATTATAAATGAATGTTGAAGTGAATCTTGTTTTTTTCTTGATGTTGAATGTTGGTATTTATATTGGAATGAGAATTAAGGTAGAAGGGTTCCAGGTTCTATATTTACTATTTTTTTCATAATTATAAATTTTTGTTATGTCCTAATATTGAAGTAATTAAAATTGATTTGTGTTTGTGTGTTATTTTTCTGTTATTTAGATAACTCCAATTAAGTTTTCTGAGCTTGCTTTTGATATTGTTTAAGCTAGTAAATATATACAATACTAGAATGACTGTGGTTTAATATAGTTCATTAGCTTAAAGATTGTGAGTTCAATGTTTAAATATCACAAATGATGTTATGTATATAAATGCAATAGTGAGTAAGATAATGCCTCATGTGACCTTCAATCCTGACCATGGTTCAAAATTACTATATATGTTATAAGTGGTGGCAGATTGGTTAGCTTCAGTGTTACCGAATTTTATGTTTGTTAGCTTTTATGTTTGAAATTCATCATTTCACCTAATAATATTTATAGGAGGATGGAGAGGAAATGCATGGGAGGAGACTCCCATGCAAAAAATTATATTTTCCTTCTTAACATGATTAGGAAAATAATCACTTGACAAAAAATATTCTGTTTACATGTTCTACTGTAAGTTCTTAATTAAATTGAATTTTAAAATTCATCACCTTTATTTTTCTGCATGTCTTTTTAATATAGTGCATAACTAAATTAAGGCAAGACTTAATATATTTTGACTTTATTTACATATTTTTTTTTTCAATCCTTCCAAAATGATCCTTCTATAGATCTAAGATCTTTGGTGAAGACAGCAAATATTTACAAGTAGTATGAAATTATCTTAATTCATTTCTTATTACATATAATTTTTTACAATTATTTGTGTTGAATTTTTTATTGCAGTAAGTCATTCATTTGGTTATGGAATGATGGATGCATATGCCATGGTGAAACTGGCACGAATTTGGACCTCTGTTCCGGAGCAAAAAATATGTGAAATAAAAGGCCTAAATATTAACCAGTTAGTATTGCAATATTTTTTTCTCTTTTTTTTTCAAATTCTGATACTAATTTTTTTATTTGGATTTTATCTGATTCTTTTTATTGAAAAATATATTGCTAACAAGATTATTTTCATAAAAAGGCTTATACTACCAAGAAACCAAGCTACAGCCACACTTGTTGTTAATTGTGGAAATGTAAAATATTTGGAGCATGTCCAGGCTAAATTAACTATTTCTGCTACAAAAAGAGGAGATTTACACATTTATTTGACATCTCCAATGGGAACGAAGTAAGTATAAAACACTAACTGTATGTAGACCATAAGTCATTAATTATATGTTCAATTTAATGTATATAAACCTTTTATTGCATTTTTAAATAAATGTTTTGTAAATGTTGCTATTTTGAACACAAATCCTAATCAGGCACATTAAAATTCAAAGAATGTTCAGTGATGAAAAATGAAGCAAATATCTTTTTAAATAACCTGAATAGATTTTATTTTCAAAATAAGTATACATAAAAAGCTTTTAGTAATGTTTTATTTTAATCACAGTGAGAAGAATTTAATATGAGTACATGAAAAGCAATGACAAATTTATGCTCAATAGGTTTAAAAAATCAATACCGCCCATCCGGTATAGTGGTTAGTGATACTGACTGTGGTGCTGTAAGACCTGGGTTTGAATTCTGGAGAAGGCATGGATGTTTGTAAACGTATAGTGCCTTTTCAGGGCATGGGGGTACTCTAAATAGCCATCAAGCTGCAAGTCCACTTGGGAGATTGGTGGAAGGGGAATAGTGGTGGGAGGCCCTGACCCCCCCAGGGTGTTTTCCCTCAAAATTGGGGTGGAACCAAGAAAAATCTAGCCCTTAGCTGCTATGGATTTCATGGAAATTGATCTGATTTTACTGTCGATCAGGTGGCATCAGCAACAACAAGAACAACAAAAAAAAATCAAATTTATGTAAAAAAGGATAAGCTGACAGGATTTGATATACTGTAATCATGACTATCAATGTTCTATCATCATCTAATGCCATGAAAATAATGTTTTTCTAAAAAGTAAACTCATAATTATTAATCGTGCTGAAATTTTTAAAAGAATAATAAAATGAAATTTGTACTTCTGGAATTCTAAAATTTTCATTATTAACAGATCAACTCTGCTTGCTCAACGACCTCCAGATTCTTCTCGATCTGGTTTTGATAATTGGCCTTTCATGACTGTTCATATGTGGGGTGAAAATCCAAATGGTGTTTGGAAGCTAGAAATTTTCAATGATGGCAGATATGGTGGTAATATATTTTTTGAATGCCTTGCTTATTGTTTCAACTATTATCTTTTAAAGTTTATTTTGAATAGGTTATTTACATGAACTAGGGACCAGATTTTAATGCTATGTTGTTATTTAATGCCATGATACTCATTAGATCATAAACATATCTATTTTGAATAATCAATTCTGTTGACCCCTAATTTAGAAAAAAAAATTCCTTTGGACTTGATCTTTATAATTTTCAACCAATTTCTTAATTTTTTTTTATTTTATAAGTATTTTCAAAATACTCAAACTTTTTGACAAAATTAAACAATGTACTTATTTATTTCATAATCATTAGATTTGATAACTAATCAATTATTTCTTGTTGATAATCTATAATGAGAATCTTTGCCTTAAAATATTGCAGTTCTACAATTCACATTTTGTAAATTATTTACATCTTAACATTTTGCAATAATGTTGAAGTGTTTATAGATTTTTTTTTTAAAGTTCTTTAAGGCCACTTTTAGAAATTTTTATATAAATATTTCTGTTCTATTCATGACTAATATGTAATTTTACTTTTTATTGTCTAAAAAATCTGTTGGTCAAAAGTTATTAATTACATAGTGATAAATCAAACTAGTATATTTTTCTTCCTTTTTTTTAAACACAAAAATACCTTGTATTTGAATTTAATTTAAATGTCTCGTAAATGTTTTTTACAATTATACGGTTTTGAAAATATATTTGATTGTTGTTTTTGGTGAAAAATATAAAAGAATTGAAATTAATATAAAGAATATGGTTCTTGATAATGTATTCTTTGCAACATTTATAGGCCGTGCAATGTTAAAAGAATGGAATCTGGTTCTGTATGGAACATCAGAAAATCCTGATGACTTTATTTTCAAGAAGGATAAAAACTCTCATATCCGTCACCATAATGGTGGTTCATCAGAACAACATCGTACTCATGAATCACGTCGATCTTATGATAGAGATTCTTATGTTAGAGTGCCTAATATTGTAACTTTTCTTAGAAAAGAAACTGTGATTAATGGTGAGTTATTATTAGTGATAAACAGAGTGCATCTCAGTATTGTTAGTTTTTTTTAATTTGTAGTACATAAAAAGAAGTAAATTCATTGGAATAATTTGTTTTAAATAATGTATTCATTATTTGTGCTTGAGAGTCAATTTTAAAATATCTTGAGAAAATTTAATTAGGCTTCCATTTAAATTACCTTATTCCTCAGTATTATGTGGAAATTATATATTTTTATTTTTTTCATGTTACGGTATTTCATTGTAGCAATATTCATAAATCTTTACAGTTTTTTCTTTCTTAATATTCCAAAGATTAATTGATACAAATTTAAACATTAGAGTGTTTTAAAAATATACCATAACCTTTTTCATGTATTTCTCTCTCTATTGTTGCTTTTTAAATGTAAAGAGCATGGTTGCTAATTTTTAGAAAGATTTATTTTAAATTTATGATAATTGTAAATGTGTATAAATTCTAACAATTTTAAATGAGCAAACACTGGAAATAAAACTTTTAAAGTAGGCAAGAGGGAAACTATACCTCTTAATTCTTAAATTTTCTTGTTTTCACATTTTTCAATGAATATTTTAGATAATTATACTTTTGTAATAGGAAGGATTTAAAGTTTTGTTTTAGCATGTTAATTCTTAAAAGTTATCTAGAACTGTTTCAAATCAAATACCTTTTCTTTAAAAAAAAAAAAAAACTGAAAGTTACTATTGCAAATTTTTGTTTTGTTTAATTTTATTTTTCATAATTGAGTTGTAGATGATTGAAGAAGAAAAAAACTTTTTGATTTTCGTGATGCAGAAAATCAACAGCGGCTATGTTGTATGATTATACGGCATGTAAAAGATCCCTAGAGTGTCTGTTTGGCTTGGGCGCTCTTGGCAAAACTAAACCCTGGTACAAGTTCGCATCGTCAATGCTCAGGTGCCTCCCTCTGTGGAGGAAACTGGGCATCAAAGTTACCTGCTGCGATTGGTACCCGCCTATACGGTGCCACACTAAATAGTGATACCAGCTCTTGAGGATGTACTAGGTCTGCAATGGTAAAAATACCAATCCACAGCCCATTGGATAAAAAAAATTATTACTTCACCAAACATTAATTTGGTTAGAAAGTTGTTACTTTTGAAATTGTCCAAAGAAGTCAAAGTTGTAAATAATTGCAGAAATGTTTATTTATCAGAAATGATATTAATAACAAATATTCATCAAAATGAAGAGAATAAATAAAAAAATTTTCATGCAAGCACTGTGAAATATTTTTAAGTGGATGTATACATTAAAAAGAGAGAGGAATTTCTGGATTAGGTTCAAATGTGCTGTTAAATGTATGATTTATGATCAGGTTAAGACTGACTAAAAGAGGTAATTATTAAACTGCAATAAGAAACTGTGCTGCAATTTAATGAATATATCTTGAGCTTGTAAAAGGCCGTGGGTAGCCTAGTGTTAGAGCATCAGACTCCAGACCGGAAAGCCTGGGTTTGATGCCTGATGCCACCAAATACCCTCTGAGTACACACAGAGTACGTGTTCGTTAAATCAGTGGGTTCGAATGGTGTCGCCATCTATCCTGTTGTACTGAGTAAAATCGTATTGTCACCTTCATGGGGCTCAAAGCTTAGGCCAACTACAGCCCTAGCCCTTAGCCGCGATGAATTTCGTGGACCTTGATCTGATGTTACTGTCAATCAGGTGGCATAAGACTCACCAACAGATAAGATCTTTTAAATAAAAGTAATTTGAATGGACTAGCATAAAAATGTCATATCCTCATTTTCACTCTGAAAATGTTTACTTTTCAATAAAAACATATTTTAATACTTGATAAACTTCTTAAGTTGTCTTTTTGTTGTAAGAAATTATCTATCAGCCAAATTTTGTAGGATTATTTGGCGAGATACGATTTTTTTTAATAAGGTAATGTTTTGTTGAAATTTAAATTTATTATGTTAAATATTTCTTTTTATTTAAAACTATTTATATGAAAAAAAACTATTATTTTGATACTAAATAAGCAAAAGTGATTTTTTTTTTAAGCATATTCTTTCTTTCCAGATCATCTCTCTTTGTCCAGCACTGATAAAAATCAAGATTCCATGCATGGAAATTTGGAGCATAATCATGCATTGCATTCTGTGATCAATCAAATTATGTTAATTATTTCATTTTTTGTTACTGTATTAATGAGTTGTATGTAATTCCAAAAATGATTGTATTTAAAATAATTATATATATATACTTTTATTTTTTATGTAAAATCCAAGCTGCCACTTAATGAATCTGGGAAGCGATTCTGACTTTTTTTGAGTTTGATGACGTGCTAGATTTTTCAAAAATTAGTCTTATGAGAAATAATTTTATACCTTTCTACTTTGTCTTCCTAGCTCAAGACAAGATTTATTTTTTAAGTAAAATTTAAGCTGCCACTTAATTAATCTGGGAAGTGGTGCTGACTGTTTTGAGTTTAATGCTATGCTAGAAAATTCTGCATTTTCAGGAAAAACATTTATGTAGGTAGTATCTTACCATGTCTTTTATCATAGTGAGACTCGGTAAGTTTAATTTTTTATGTATTTTTACATATTTTTATTAACAAATGGTGCTTAAGTGATGAGACTATTTTTTTACTGCTTTTTAATCGCGTTTTTCATACTGGAATATCTCCTAATGCTATCACTAGCATGTACTTCTTTTAAAATTACCATTAATCTTATTTAACAATGATCTTTTTTGTGTAATGTTTTTGTTTTATATGTTAATAATTATTTATTTTATTTATTTACAAGAATGTCTGGAATTGACAGCACAATTTTTTGTTGTATTAAGTTGTGTTTCTTTTTAATCCAATCTTTATAAAAATTGATTTTTTGCTTTGCCTTAATTTTTATTTTATTTCTTTGTTTATTATAATTGAAAGCTTTTGAATTATCAATCTTAAATTGTGATTTTTTTTACAAGATTATGAGAAATGTAAGTTTTGCATTTGAATTATTTTTTTGTTATTGCTTATAAATGAAAACTTATTGTTATCACAGAAATTAAAATTTCTGAAAAAAAAATGTATACTAGCAAAAAATATTGAAAATAAATGCAGAAATTTTCTTTTAACTATTATATTCAGATTCATTCAATTTGGTGTCAATTCCTTATTCATTTTAATTTATTTCATTTAGCAATGAAACTTTTATATTCGTAATATTTCAGCAATTTTCTGTACAGTATTAAGTTTTTTTAAATAGCATTTATGGTCAATTTTTTATTTTATTCATACATTGACTATATCATATTTTAAAATATGATGCAAGGATGTAATAGTATAATAAAAACGAGAAAGCTCAATTTTTTTTTACATAAAATATTTTTTGAGAACTCAGATATTTTTCATTATTTTTAATTTAATACTGCTAAATTTTCCTTAAAAAATTCAAATTAATTTATATTTTGAACAAAAAGTTTATTCAGAATGATTATTTCTCACAAGTTACTGAATAAAATAGCTAGATTCTTAAAAATAAACTTAAAAAAAAAATCAGATATTACACATTTATGTATTGCAGTTACATATTCAATTGCATTCAAAATCTAAAAATAAAGTGAGATTTGGTTAAAATTCATAATGTTGGTTTTCGGAATTTTTCATTTTCTAAACATTGCAGTGAATAGTTAAATTACAAGCAGTAATTGTAGATTCCATGTATAGAATGTTGGAAGTAAAACTGTTTGCATACCTGCCAACTTTTACACCTAGATGTTGATTTGTATGCATTTTCACAAGATTTCTGTCATCTACAAACTGTTTTCTCCTTTACAGCTCTTATTTATTATCTTATATGCTGAAGACTGTAAAACAGACAAAAACCATTAAACTGGTTATTATTTAAAAAATTCAAAAGTGAGTCCTTCCTCCTGCTTAATTGTATTTTGTTGGCTATTGGTTCCTAATTCATTTGTTAAGTATTTTTCTTTGTAGCAACATTCTAGAATGCAAATATTTGGATTTCCTACACTTCATATTGCCAAAAAATTTTTTGATGATTTTTATCTCAATGTCTTACAAAGGCAAAATAGTATTCATATGGAGAATGTTATAAAAAGGAATCCAGATGCATTAATTTTCCCCAAAGGGAGAAGACATGTGCATTTGGTACAGTGACCAATATGATTTTTGTATAAACTGCAAAGTTCATCGCAAATGATAAATCAAATAGCAGTAGTTGAAAATTTGGTCGTTTTTCCCCCTAAGAAAGATGTTTGGACAAATGTAATCAAGTCTGAAGTAATCTTTTCTTGCAGAACATAAGATTTTATTTGATTGAAACCATCATGTCAGTCTTTTTTTTTTTAATGAAAAATGTTCTCAGTCTGACATTTCCTAGCAGATATGGATGTACAAGAAATTAAAGAAATATCTGCTATGATTATTGAACTAGTGAAAAAGAACACATGATTAAATGCATTAACGGTCTTTTTTTGCAGCAGTAATGATACAAACTTCAACTTATATCCCATCATGGTCACTTTAAATCAGGGGTGGCCAACCTAAATGACCTTGCAGGCCACTTCAGAAAAACATCATAATCCCACAGGCTGCATATAAAAATATATATCTTTATACTAGATTTGGAACTCATTACAAATATTTATTAGAGTGAAAATTGAAAACGGAATGAACTATTATTATTTTCATTATTTTTCATGTATACAGACAGATAACATTATTTAATCATTGCATTATAATTATTAACATTTGTTTCTCAGTTCTTTCACTTAGTTTTTGTACATCAATCTCAACACACATACTTGCACATCCTAATTGATGCTATAAGTTAGAGCGCGATTTATGTTTGATAAATTCTGTTGTTGAAAAAAAGTTACAGGAATAGAGCGTGATGTTGCGGGGTATCGCTGAAATGCAATACTGCCCACTTCTAAGTATCTATGAAAACAGAAGCAATGTGATAAAATAGAAACAATTATGGGATTTATTTGTTACAAAACACTTAAATCAAAAATATTGCACAAAATAATCGTATTTGTAAAGAATCTCGTGAGCCGTGGGTTGGTCACCCCTGCTTTAAATTAAGAAATTTTGCAGGATCAAAGTGGCCTTTTTACAATTCCAAATTTGATTGTAGATTGGATAATTTTTGAACATTTAGTTTCTTTTATGGCAGACAATTCTCTTATAGTGTGAGGTGGTACTTCTTTAAAGAAAACAAAACTTAAGTATGGGTTGCTCGTGTTGTTTGATATCAGATTTTGTTTTTATCTTTCAAAATTTGTACAATAAAGAACTTATGTATTTGTTACAAGGTTGTGGTCTTGATATCAGCTTCTGACTTGGTTGTCAACTTTTGTATGAGTAGTTTTTTTTTTTAAAGAAATTTAACTTAAAAAGGTGAATAATAATTTTACTGTATTCTTTTTTATGAAAGCATCTTTACTATAGACATTACTTTCTTGTATGTTACTATATGTCTTTAAATTTACCTTAGCGTATACGAGTTTTTATGAATCAAATAAGAAAAAATACTCATAGGAATTTTTTTTATTTAAATATTTTTACTGTGAGACTTTCTTCGCATTATTTTAAAAATATATTTTTTTTTGATCCTTTTTGAATTGACTTAAAATGTCGTATTGTGTTTCTTTATGCTTTGTCATTTTCAAAAGTTGGCAGGTATGTGTTTGTAATTTTCTGTTGTATAAAAAGTACATATATAAGTACAAATTATCAGAGACGGGTATAATAAATTTATTTTAAGAATACAATATATATAGATGAGAGTATTGATTTGAAGGTTAAAATATCACAAGTTGAAACAAGCTTTAATAAAAGGATATAAATATAACATCCATATACTTTAGAATAGGAAATATACATCATAAACATGAAATACGAGTGAAATAGAATACAAATATGAAAGCAACCAGCTTTTTCCTATACTAAATGAATATTCAATTGAGATTTAAATGTCTTTGATTGCATATAAAAGTTTACACAACTATAATTGTCAGTTATTCAATGGAATTTAATATATTATTGAGCAATATCCATTAAATGAAATGCAGGTTATATTATCAATGAAAATAAATATTGCCTAACTTAATATAATTTGTTATTTCACATCAGCTGTGTGTGACATTTTTATCCCAAATAATTTTTTTGCACTTACTTAGAACCATATAAATTAGTTTTATTTACGGATAAAAATGTTGATACGAAATGGTTTATATTAAATAACAGTCATATTTTAAAAAATGATACTTATCTGCAAATAGTAAATTAATTTACTCCTACAAAGAAGCAATAGATTGTCTGTAATTTACTGATGTGAATTAATATTTTGATATCAAATTTCAAACTTTAGTAAAAATCTGCACAATCATATTTTGTTAAAAACCTGATTCTCAGTAATTTTAAAATATATAGGCATTATACTCTCAAAATTTTATCTTAGGTTTATCTGACTTAAATTGATTCATAATATTTCATAAAATCAATGATCAAAAGTAATTCTTTTTCTCAAAAAGTCATAACTTTAAGTACACAAAAACCTAAATAGAATGGCATTACACAGAACTAAATTTTAAAAGATCTATAAATTTCAATATTTTTTTAATCAGAAAAAAATATATCATTATAATCAATAAAATTTTTATACCAAAACTACTTTTTATGTAACCAAGCAAATTGTTAATTTTAAGGTACAAAAGTTTCTTTTTAAAATAGAATTTAAATGTATTTACCAAAAGTTGGGAAACTTTTTGTTTCACATTGCTCTTTAATTTTGAGTGATTTATCGTAACTAGAAGAAAAAGCTCAGAGTAATGAATTACAAGTAGAGATATAAATGCTAAGCACACAAACATTGAAGCTAAATATTAAAGACATTTAATTTCTGCAGCATTGCTTATACATAATTTCTTGAAGAAGTTATTGCTATGTTGTTAATACAAAGTTCTCTCTCTATGTAAAAATTAGAGATTCAGAACTTTGAAATAAATTTTCATTTTATCCTATATTATATATTTACATCAATTTATTTTTTTAAATAAATAGATTTGCTATTTCCTTTGCATATAGCAAAATACTTACTATCTATGCAGTAGATATTATACTGTAGAATATCAGTATGAAGAAAAACCATAAAGTAGATTTGCAGTTTTGCAAGAAAACTACTTTATCACAGCTTTCCTGACTAGAGTTAGGGTTTGAATACATATTTTTCATCAGGAATAAAAACATTTATAAATCGTGAAATTTATGTGATGGGACAGTTTCCCTCCTCCATCTTTCTTCATAATATTGGTTTATGTATTCAAATATTGCCTTATATTATATATGCAAGGCTTATTTTAACCCATCTTTAAAGATTATTAAAATGTAAATATACTCATCTACATCTGAATAACAGCTAACTAACCATTCTGCTAAACATGAATATAAAATGGAAAAGCTGTTCTAATTATATATATTTTTTAAAGTAGTTATCTGAACATAATTTTTTCCAGTTTTGATATTGTACCTGTCTGTTGACTATAAATAATAAATGATTACATTTTATGAAAGGTAGAAATTTAATATTTAGTGATAATGATGAATGTAAAGTCATTTATATTAATTTTTATTGTTAAAAAAATGCTTAATTCAAAACTAATACTCATAATTGACGATAGCAAAACAGTTGATTGATTAGTATGATGACAAAGGGTTTTGATACATTGTCACAGAATTTTCCACTAATCAATAACTTCTAATATTTTATACAGAATTGCAGCAATAGCAAACACGTCAAAAAACTAAGACAAATGAACACATGAAGAAATAATTATATGATTTATGTAGTATTGAAAGGATTTCTGTTCTATTTCTTTATTTTTTCTCATATACCTTTGTAATTCTTTTTAAGTATTTTCTGCTGTTCAAAATTAATTTCACACTTAGATTCAATACAAAATTAGGTGCATTAAGATTGTACAACTACATTGTTTTACTTATGTTTAACAGAAAATTATTTTTAATATATTATGACAATATTAATTTAGAAACATATTTGTACTTGAAACTAAGCCTTCATAATAAATGTGATAAGTTTAGTTTAACCACCTTAGTATGCATTTCAAACATTTTTTGTAAAAAAAAAATGTGAAGAGTAAAAGCTTTTAAATAACTTTTATGATGCTTTTTACAATTTACAAGTCTAAAGAGAGATTTTTTAATAAATGGAAAGCAAGAAGTGCCACTCAAAAAGAAATAAAACAAAATTCTTTCTTATTCTTACAAATTTTAAGCAATATTACTTTCCTCTACCCATGCATATGATGAAAACATAGATTAAGGCTGTCTTCACCAAATGTACAAGAGCCTGTGCTAAACGTGAAGCACATTTTAAAACTGAAAAATGTCCCTATTTTCATAAAAATATGCAGTGTTATAATTCATATATCTATTTATAACACAGCATTTTTAAAATTTCAAAATATTTCATAGATGAATTAATTTTTCCTTTTAACATGTAAAGGAATAACTCATTCCCTATAGTAGAAAAATGTGCAACGTGTTATACATCAGAAAAAATGGGCTATATTGGATAAAAATAAGTAGTACAATAAAATATGCTGCTCTCTACAGGATAGCAAGGTTACAATATGATATTAATGTTGAAGTACATTTGTATCTGAAAAATATTCCAAATTTGGGTCCTATATTTTAACATTAAGGGAAGACAGCCGTATGTCAATTTACATATATTAATACCTATCTCTAGTTTTACTGACATAAATATATTTGTAAACAAATAAAAAAACATTCATATCAACTGTAAAAATGTAATATTCATTCAGATGTATATTATAAAAGTAAAACAATCAAAAGATACAAAGGCATATAAAATGTAAACTTTTGAACAGTGGGCAAAATGAACTTTGGAAAAATGCATAACAATCAAACTATCCAAAATAATATATTAATACATGGATTTAAATGATAAAATTAATCTTTTAATATATGTTTGTTTGGTCTTTAGAAATTCCAAATTTTTCAAATTATTTCCACACTCAAAAATTTGAGAAAAAGTTACAATTCGATGTTAGTATTTGCAATTAATACATTCTTAATTTAATATCACAAGAAACACACCATTATTAATAGTAAGATTCTGCATTATAAAGCAATTGTTAGTTTTAATTTCATATGTATAATATTAAATTGCTGACAAAAAAAAGTATGGGGATTTTTAAAAATTTTCTCCTTACATAAAGATTGTAAAGCTCATTTTGCATTTTGATTAAATATTTTTGCAAAATTTTATATTCTCCTACTTCTTAATAGTCATGAAGTTAATACTTTTCTTAAATCAAAAAGACATCAACAAAAATGTTGCAAATATTTAAATGCAATATTGAATTAAATAAATGATAAAACAATAGCATTATTTGGGTTTTTAAAAAAAATTATTCTGTATAAAAAGTTGATAATTTAAATGCATTCTTTTTCATAATCTTTGATGTATTCTTATTTATACATGAACAAATTTCTTTATAACAGATTGCTTATAAATAAATTTCTTTATAAATGGAATTTGCAGTAAAAATAGTCGCAGCCTATCATAAAAATCATTTTGGCAGCATATTTTTATATTAAAAAATAATTATTACAGAAATTCATTTATAATAGACAATTTGCAAAACATAACAGCATTGCATAGATATTTTTGATTTATATAATAATTTATACCCAAAAATTTTATACTGTATTTAATTCCCCACTAACTTTCCCCCCATTGTCATTGTTCTGTTCCGAAGGCTGTACTTTATCATCACTGCTTGTTGATGAATTTTGGAATGACAGTGCTCTTTTCAGTGCATGTTTTCGTTTTTTCAATGTTGTAAAAAAACGAGAGCTGCTTCCAGAGTTTGAAGAATTGGAAAATAATTTTTTGCTTCCAGTTCCTGACTGAATAGCATCAGGTGGTGAATCAGATTCTTGAGAAGAATTCTTTTTTAAAATTTTGATTTGGGGTAGACTCAGCTTCCTTTGTACACGCTTGTGAGTAGATGCATAAGGAGTTTCAAAATTAATACTCATTGCATCCATGTCTTTCTGAATAACAGGAATGGTTTCACAAGGAATTTCAAGAATATTCTCACAAGTCTCACTAATGCTTGTTGGACTACAATTGGTTTTTCGAGATTCTGCATTACAATAAGAATTGTGGGGCTGATCATCATGCGTTGGGGATATTTTAATGCTAGAATTTAATTTATCTGTCATTTCATTTTTGTTAATGGAAATAGATGGCGAAGAACCTAATACCAGTTCAGAATTAGAATCCTGTTTTTTGATAGGTGGTATGATTTCTGTTTGGCAGGCTTTCTCTTTAATTTTGCTGATAGGTTTTTTTGGATGCTTTGAACTAGGAGTAGAGGATTCAAAGCTATTACTTTTGCTTTCCATTTTTCTTTTCTTCTTCAGTAAAGAATTTCGATGGAAATGCTAAAAATGTGTAAAGTTAAAATTAAACGATGTAAAGATTTAAAAAAAAACGTCAATGCAATTGGAAGAAATGTATTAACAGTTACATGCAGGAACCATACATATATAATGCAATTAATTGCAAAAAATGTTTTGACTAAAATGCTAAATTTATTCATCAAATCAGTTATTTTTTTAAAAAAGAAATTTGATGGTCTCAACTAATATAGTCACTTCATTTTATTAATAAAAGGAAATTTCAGATTGACTGACCAATATCTAAACACAATAATTTTTTTCAGTACAACAAATAAGGGAATTTTAATTTTATAAAGCAATAAAAAAATATCTTACTTTCACTGCTTCACGACGTTGGAATTCTACTTTTGCCATTTTCGTAGCAACCCATTGAGGAACATCAGGTATTGCATATGCAATGCCAAATTTGATGGATAATATTAGGTGCTATAAGAAGCAATTTTTAAAATTAATATAAATTCATGCAGAATGATATGAAATTAAAAATAATAGAAAATACAATCACCTTCATATTGAAAATTTATTCATAAATTTTTTTAACTCTCAAGGTTAAAGGACAAAAATTCTTTCATCCTCCTCCCAAAGTAATGAGCTGAATTTTATACAAGACAAATAAAAGTTCTTAAAGGGATCAAGAATTATTTAAAAAAGTAAATAAATGGTGTAATAATAAAAACACAACTAACAATACACATCATAGTCATTAATTTCAAGAAAATATAAATTCACAAAATTTGTATTTCCAAGGGGCTGTTTAATGTATTTGTGAAATAAACTTCTGGATGCTGTGCAATTAAGGCTTAAGTGTATGTACACATAATATGAGAATTTGATAATAGCTATGATAAAATAATTTATAACTGTATGTGTGTAATGTGATTCATTCATACAAAATCAATGATAATTCTATAATGTTATTAGTGAGTGTATTTCAGTACAATATATATTATTTGTACTTATATTTATATAAATTATTTTTATTAATCCAAATTTCTGCACAATGAGCAACTTTGATATACGAAGGCTTGAGTGCATTTTGATTCAAAATATAAGATAACTTTAGTTTAATAATAAGATAAGTTTAAAATATCAATAAATATAAAAACAAAATGATAAATATGAAGTTCTACACTTAAATATGCAAAATTTGAAAAAAATTCATCAGAAGGAATAAATTGTGCAATAATAAGTCATTAATATGCTATTCAGATCAAATTTGTATAATGCAAAAAATTTATTTTTAAAGAATGAATATTGAATTTTTAAAGATATATTATTAGTATTAGAATTATATTATAAATTATATATAATGCATATAAATCTTTAAAATAGCAAACTAATTTTTTTTTTGAAAAATGAAGTGTAAAATTTTGTATAGCATGAAATCAAAGTTTATTAGCAATTATTTTAAATGTTCAATACTTTAAGCAATAATAAAGTTTTTTGAAATTCTGATAATTTTTAATATTTTACACACAAACAACATTTTCTATAATAGAAAATTTGTCACTAGTAACAAAATATATTTTGTTAATTAGCACTATTTAGAACACTAAAAATATCTATTAATTTACAAACTTTTTTGTAAACTGACATCACTTAAAAAAATTAACACAAGCAATTTTTACCTCTAAAATAATAATAAGTATAATGGTGCCTTGAGTAGAGAGGTTTGGAAACATTCTTTGCACTTGTCCAGACATTCCAATCAGAGCACAATTAACAATAACAGCAATCACACCCATAACTTCCATGGCATCCTAAAATATATAGTGTAAATTACAAATATTAAAAACATTTAATTTCCTCAAAATGGATAATTAAACAAAATCCAAGATACAAATTTTTCAAAAACAAATTATAAATGAAGCTCTTTTCTCTCTCCTTTCAATTTTTTTTTTGTTGTAATTTTTATAAAATATTTTATTATTTTTTTAATATATCTGTACAAACTAAGTTGTGACTGGGTCATTATACCTGTACTTTTTTATTGAATAAGAAGGGGAAAAAAAGTTTTTTTTTTCAAAATTTTACATCAGATGCAGCAATTTTTTACAATCTTACAGACCCAAAGTTTCCTAGGTTTTCTTTTGTAACACATGTACTTTTCATATGTCCTGGGTAATAATACATAATCCCCACATAATTCTCTCCTAGGTTTTACAGAGCTATAGAGGAAAAACTAAGACAAATACGGCAAAA
This sequence comes from Trichonephila clavata, assembly GCA_019973975.1. Taxonomy (NCBI): domain Eukaryota; kingdom Metazoa; phylum Arthropoda; class Arachnida; order Araneae; family Nephilidae; genus Trichonephila; species Trichonephila clavata. Next base: position 30,889 of record BMAO01025175.1, read on the forward strand.
AGAACATTTGAAAAAATATAGAATTTACTCCAAGTTTTACAAGTGTCCTATGTGGGAAACATTGTTTTCATGGCATAAATGGATGCCTTAGTCCTGTTGCTGCAACACTCTTCTTAACAATATAATGTTATTCACAGCACATGTTATCCAAAAACTTAGTCATTTACATAAGAGCAAGTTTTCACATACTCCCTTTTCTACAAGATGTAGCAGAACTGCATGAAAGGATAAAACGTGCTGTCAGTAACGTTGATAGTACCATGTTGAGTGAAGTGTGACAGGAACAAGACAAAGGCACTGATGTATGTCATGTGTTGCAAAGGAAGCAATAAACTAGCCAATGTGGTTTCCTCCTTACTAGTAAACCTGTATTTAAGCGAATGTAATCATATTTAAGTTTCAGTTCTGCCTAATACTTGGTGTCTTTTATTTATTTTCTGTACAGCCATTTGAGAGGAGACTCACTAAGCTTACCATCCCCAACAGCAGTGCTTCCTTTCTACCAACAGAACCAACCTCATAAATTACCATGACCGACAGCCCTGGCTCTAACAGACAATTACGTCATCGCTCTCAATCAACCTGCCAAATGCGAGTCTCAGCATTGGTTAGAGATAGCCCTGTGGATCTCCATCCATCACCCATGACAGCCTTCGACTTCATTGCCTGCACCCGATGTTCAGTGCTCACGGGCGCCATCTCGCGGACTGCAAAATCAACCAAAGTGACTTTTTATTCTAATTAAATCAAGAGACTCTTTTTCTTCCTATAGACTAATTTCAGGACTCTGATACAATAATTTAGATATGGGACGGAGAGTTTCTCGAGAACCCAGTGACCAATGACCCTCAGCGCATAATACTTGGTGTGTGTTACGGTTTGGCTTTTACGAGCTCTGTGTGTGTGACGTTAAGAATTTAAACTTTATACGTAGGTAATTAATGTTTGTAACTGTGTTTGTGTGTGAATAAACTGTTTAGTTTT
>BMAO01025176.1:0-20904 GCA_019973975.1 Trichonephila clavata
ATATTCCCAGTCTAATTAATTTCGCCCTCTAGGGAGACATAAAAACAAAAACGAATTAAATATTGCTATGTTGGTGATCTCTGAGTAAATAGTGGAGACAATTTTAAAAATTAGTAAATACCGAAAAACCGATATTTAAACTTGTGAATACCCGTATTACAAAGCTACACAAATGGCTCAAAATTACGGCATTCGGTATCCCGGTATTGCAATCCCTAATGCATTCACTAGAGCTATCTCCACTTGTTAATAAAAGGAAGGATGTTTTTGGTTACTGTTTAAGAGTTGCAGTTTTAAGTAAAATAAACAGAATCTGGATACCAAATTGGTTATTACAGTAACTACATGATACAATATGTACTTATATTAATGTCCGTGAACAAAATGTCTTTATATATACCACTTTTTTATTAATTAGATATATATATATATTATAATTTACAATATAAAGGAAATATGTATTTAGTTATAAAAGGCCTGAAGTCCGAAGGTTGAAGTGAAATATTTATAATGAAGAATGTAACTTTTCTGTCTGCTTCTGTACAAAGGACTCGTAATGTGGACATGGGTGCAACTTTAAATAGTGCTAAATTTGGTAACGTGACTAATTAATTCTACAATAAAAAATACACCCAACTCTTCTTACACAGTATATACGTTCCTTAGAAAAAGGCACAAAAAATATCGTGTAAAAAATACGCTCTGTTATTGAAGGCTTTTTTGTGGGGAAGGTCTCAAGTTGCTTATCTCCTACTACAGAAAACTTCAGATGACGTTGAAACTTTAATGCACGCTCTATTTTAAGATCAGAAAGAAAATAGTAAAAGCAAAAGTCCTCACGAATTAAATCAGCTGCTAATTTCTGAGCTTCATGTTGGACTTTGTCATCTCTTTTAAACTTTCGTACCCCCATTCCATCAAACCCTCTTCACCGAAAGGGCACGAATCCCCAAATATTTTTTTACAATTCGCCCTAGAACATGTACAGAAGAATAGTGTATTGTGCTAAAAATTGTGTAAAAAAAATGTTGAATGTACTTAAAAATTTCTTTTTAAAAATTTTGAATTACTAATAGAGTACCTAGCACTCATGAGCTTTATTTCTAGCAGGTTCCAGTGACTTTCACACAAAAAAAAATTGTGTTCAAGTATTAATGTTAAATTTTAATAATTCATAGAAAAAGCAAAATTTAAAATAGGAATCAATTAAATTACAATTGGTAAAACATTTGTAAATACATTTTCACCTTTATCAGGCATTTGATTTGTAGCGACATCTACTAACGAAAGGGAAACAAGATGTTTTCACATATCAGAGGAACTAACATTTTAATTAAAAACTTCAGAAAAATAAGAACGTTACATTTCAATAATTCATTCAAAAATTTAAAATAGGAAACTAATTAAAATAGCTGAAAATTATTGAATATATGTTTTCCCCTTTATCAGGCATGTGATTTGTAGCGCCATCTACTATCAGAAAGGGAAAAAAGATATTTAATTCATCTCACTTTCACATATAGAAGAAATTTAGATTTAAATTATAAAATATTTTTTCTTGCATTTTTGAATTTTTAGTTTGCGTATTAAAAAAGCAAGCTAAAGTTTAATGTGAAGTTTTTAGGTTTTGAAGGAGCGCTCATATCGCCATTTGTGTCCTTCCCAAATTAAACATATTGCTTTCTTTCAGTTATGAACTCAGACATCTTGGACTATTCATGCAGCTATTGTTGATATCCTCTATTGTTTCGAAATCTCTGGAGGTAGAGAAGGTTTTTTAATGGTGAGTGCTTCTGGGTAGTACGCGGAGGCGGATAAAGCAGCTGGTCGATCTGGCGGTTCCAGTTATAAATTCAACGGGCAACAAATGATTTTGAACCTATATTACAACCCCGATGATATCCAGGGATTTGAGTAGTATAGCAGCACTATCCATCTTTCTTCCATATATATATATATTTGTAATCTGTAAAAAATGTTTAGCATTTTTTTTTTTGCACAAATTTTATTTTGAACAAGCGAATGCTTCTCAAGTTAAATAGGTTCATTTTTAGATCACATCCGTGTTTAGTTACTCTCGAACACGTTTTAACTCTGACGAGGAGAAAATTCCACGAAGAAAAAATTGTTGTAGACTTACGAAAAAATTCGCCTATACATTTATTTGGGTAACCTATATATATATATATATATATATATATAAAATAAATATATATATATTATTGATTAAAGTTTCAAGATCACAGTTTAATGTAAGAGCAAAAGGAGCCATTTCAAATGTGAAATGATGGTGCATTAAAACACCAGAGTTTTAAATGCAAGCATGCAATAACATGCCCTTCATTCACTGCTTATCAGTTTATGGAATGGAATTGCATGTCTGTTGCACTTGGTTGGTCCACATAAGGTTGTTTTATTCTGCTTGTGGATGCTGCTGCCGATGTCGAGCAAAATCCCATTTGTGCTCGATTGGAGAAAGATCAGGTGATATAACATACCGAGATAACACGTTGAGACTCTATAGAGCATGTTCGGTTAGAACAGGGTATGTGGTCCCACTTTATCATGTAAGAAAAAACCTATTGAATGATGCTTATAAATGGCAGTTCAATAGTTTGTATCACCAGGCTGACGTTCAAGCTTTTACTGTCAGGATGCGTGAATTAAACAAGAGAGTGCTCCAGCAATCAAAGAATATTGCTTGCGTATAACCATAACTCTAGGTGTAGGTCCAGGATATCTAGGCTGAAGAAAGGCTGTCTCCAGGCACTGACCTAGCTATCTTCTAACCAATATGCAGCCATCACTGGCACCAAGACAGACAGCTTTGATTGGAGAACCCAACACATCGTTACTCCTCTCCAATGATCTCTAGCTTGTCATTATTGGATCACAGTTCAGTGATTTGAAGTATATCATGAATGCTGCAGGGTATGGCTGGGATCTGTTTCTGAAATGATTGATTTGTTACAGTTTCCTGTGCCACTGAGGTGCCGAAAAAACTGTAATTTTTGCTGTGGATGCACTACGATGTTCCCGAGTCATCTCTGTCAAAGATCACCCTGCATAGTTGAACCAAACATTCCTTGAAAAAGCGCCTTCGTGGAACAACTATTGCCAAAATCATGCACAGTATATACATTCCTACCAATATCGTAGAAACCGTAGTGTGATAGCCGTGCATGGACATAAAAAGGAGAATACAGGCGCAACAAAATGCAATACAGACAAAAGGAGAAAAGAAAAAAAGAAAATATGCTAACCTTAATTCTTTGAAATAGTAAAAAGAGCATGAAATGATTCATCAGGATTCAGGGAAACAATTTTTTTACATATAAATGACAAAATAGCTAAATGTTTGGTCATGATACACAATGATTAATACTGGACATGATCCCCCCAAACTCCCATAACTGTGACACACTTGTTTTGCATAGAGGCAAAGAGGTTATCGTTGAGACTTTGGAGAATAATGACCCACTATTGCGAAGTCCGTAACCTCGGTAGCCTAGTGATCAAGGTAACAATTTCGTGGCCAGCGTGTTATGATTTCGAACCTAGTACCGCTGAATACTAGCCATGAAGGGGCATGTTGCACGTTAAATCTGTTGAAGCTCAAACGTCCACCCACGGTTTGGTGTGGAAGTTAGAAGAGAGGTGCCACCTCAGTTTGCGCCCTTGTCCATGGTTCGAAATTACGAGGTCCATCGCCAAAAGCCTTCGAGTAGCTTAATAGAGCAAAGTAAATATTCACTTACTTACTCAGCCGGTAAAACCTCTAATTGGTTTTTATCGAATTCTGAAGTGTTCAAATAATTTCTTTTGGGTTTAATTCTATTTAATGATAAAGACATAATCATGTACAAGAATTGGAAGTATTCCGTTGCAATTCTATGTTGATGTAATAATGATGATTCTAATTGCATGCATTTATCTGATGAAGATGTAATCACCAGGTTCTTCCAATACCTTATTTAAATTTAAAAGTAGATATTTTCACATTATTTTTCGGAAAAAATATGTTTATTTATAAACATTTTTCCGCAGTTTTGTTCATTTAATATTTTAATCTATAGTATAATAATACCTGCTAGTTTATATAGTCATACAACTATTATTTTCTAAAAAAAGAATGAAAGTTACCATTATTATTCTCTATAAATTTTAATTCGTTTTTTTAAGAAAATATATTGCAGCACATTGTATTATTATTAATCTAGATGAAGTCTTTCCATGATATTCATTAATTTTTAAAGTTTTATTTGTATGAAAAACCTTTTTTCATCGAAATTAGCACCTTTGATTTCAAAACTGTAAATTCACGGTGTCAAATTCAAAGCCCCCAGCGAACATTTTTTCGGCCCGAACACTGTATCGGCACACAATAATATATACCAAAAAATTAAAAAAAATTCTCCCCAAATAGGAAAGATATCAGCAAAGATAAGATCTCAAGTGGCAGGATGTAAATATTAAATTTTTTTTTTGTTCTTTTATGTATGTTATCATAATGTTTTATTCGAAAATAGCCTACGCTAGTAGGAATAATTATTTTTTTTATGTGAATATGTATTTAAAATTGCTTCCATAGTGGGAGGTGATTAAAAAAACGTATGATAATAAAATCGGCGGATACAGTTTAGTGTTGCAGCTACACATCTATCATCACCATCCAAAATTCAATTACACCAATAGATAGCTAAAAGGATCAATACATCAGGCTAAGTAAAGACTTTGACACATCGCGCTCTGTGGAGGAGGAAGCGCCGCCATTTTGAGGTCATTTTGCTGCGTATCCAGATTTTAATTTAGTATAACTTTTGACTCGCAAAAGCTACGACGTTCGTTTTTGTTTCAATCATCAGCATTCCTCAAAATATATCGATTGTATATAAAACATTATTTTAGAATAATCAGAGTGAATATAAAAAGGTGTTAAAATAAAAAAAAGTATTATCAAACATATATATTGTCAGCATATACACATCAAAAAGCCGAATCCAAATACAGAGATCGTATACGGTGGGAAAGGGCTTCTCTAGAGCAATCCATTGGTACCAATAAACCACCAAATGACCGAGTCAAGCAATGCCGGTAACGTAAAAGAATGAATGCGGCCGAGCAGATCAACGACGGTTCCAATACATCTGCAGCTGGTAGAATATCAAATGAAGCTATCGTTTCATTTTATAAACTACCGACGATAAAATTGTTCCAAATACAGTTTACCATCCTAACACCGTGTATGCTCAAGATCCAGAAATCACAAGGACGCACGTTCGATCAAATCGTGTACCAATATTACAAATCGCAGCAAAACCAGCTAATTTATGTGGCTTTGAGTTGCGTCACATCGTTAGATGGCCTTTATATGGCCAATACCCAAAACGATTACAAGTTTTTTCACGGATTTGGTCAGGCGTCTCCTACAGTTATAGAGGTACGAGATGAGTACCAGAAATTGGCCCAACATCCGTTGCCGAGACTAGTCAATAAGATAAAAAAGTTTTGTCATAGTGTTCTTAATCAGAGTTGTCTTATACTTATCACAGTCATTAATGAGCAATGCTTGGGCGCACACCCAGGAGACACCCCTACTGATTCCATCATGAACCGATCTGATTATTTGGCGATCATTTAGACTTGGATGGAATATTCCATACCTGCGAATGTGCCTGGTTTTGATCTGAGATCATATTGTAAGGCTTCTAAGCGCAGACAAATTGCAAATACATAATCGGTGGCGGTATCATCATCAAAATATCGCAAATTCGGTGTACCTGCAATATATCGCATCAAAAGCTTCACTAATTGTAAAAAGTTAACATTGACGTTTCGGAAATTAATTTGGGAATGAAAGACTCAAATGCTGGTGATGTCTGTCTAGTATACGTAAAGCTCAATGGCATCTTTAAATTCATACTTGGGTGTGTGTACATTAATCCGGGAACGTCGTTAATAGAAATTAAACTCTTCGTGTTACATTCACTATTTAAATATTTAAAACCCATCGCTAAAATTATACCCGATTACGATCCTGATCTTACAAAACCTATTACGATAGGAAACTTCAACATTAATATATCAGAAGACTGCTCATTGCCCACCTTCATGCTAAGAAAGTTCAGTTTCTCTTACATCAAAACTTCAACAATGTCAGATACCTGTATATTGATTTAGCGTTTACCGGAAATCTCCATGTATCTTGTATGCCATTTGTGTCGTACTTTTTTTAATTAATAAAGTTATATTATAACAGAGAAATTATATGTTTACTGATTTCTTTCCTGAACTCGTTGAAAGGAAATAAACAAAACCCGGAGGACTTCTTAGTGTTCAAACGTGTGATTATGACATACCATTAATTTTATTTTTATACAAAAATCTTACCCAGTACGAGACTTATTCAGGTACAACACACGGCCATGTCCATTTCACAACCACACCCCCCTCTCCTTTTTTTGCGGCAACCTAAATTTAAACCTTGTTTGCTTGGCCTAAGTCAGCCTTTGAGTTTGACATTCTTGGTGTAGAAGCAATCATTTCTTTTGAGCGACAGATGAAAAAAGGCGACATTGAATTAGCATACTAAATTACTCCATCTCCTTCAAATCGCCATTACTGGTTTCATTTTTTCTTTCAAAATTATATACCACTATTAAAGTTAAATACCCTCCATATTGGTAACATATTCTATCATATCAAACCACTAAAAGAAATTGAGTTTTTCCAACAAATAAAGTTAATTCATGCTCTTCGGCACAAAGGATTAAAGCATGAATTGTACTTGTATAAAAGGATCTAATGGATCTTTAAAGAGAAAAGAACTTGAAGTCTCCCAAAATGCATTAATTCGTAATATCACTAAAGTAACTCGTTATACGAGAAACAAAGAGATTTATAAAGCAATAGATATTTTACCTTTCAAAAACTACATCCAGAAACTTGCAAAAAATTTTTATGACAACCTTCACAATAGCAATAATATTAATATGCAAAATCTCAATTATTATCCAGAGCCTAATATTAAAAGACCCAGGAGAATACTCCTGGATTCTTATAATCCACCCTAGCAATCAGCATAGTCACTCACCTGTGGTGAGTGACCAAAGCTAAATTTTTATTTCTTCCTTAACTTTTATTTTCATTAGTTTATTTCCTACCTGCATTTCCGATACAGGCTAGCTTTTTCTAGACCCAACCCATTTCCTTTATTTTTTATCTCATTTTCAAACTAATAGAGTAGAGTTCCTGCTCACAGACTACAATCAACCAATAGATGTCAAGACTCACAAAACCAATTAAGATCTTCCATCACCCAAATTCTCAGATTCAATAGCCTCAACTTAATTGACTGCTTCAAACAATCTTTCAAAAAAAAAAAAACTACTTCTCAATCAAGGCCCCTCAACAGAAGGCAACAATCTACTTTTCAGATATGGGATGGAGGAACGCTTCGCGTTCCATTTCCCAGTGACGAACAGCTTTATTATTAAAGAGAAAGGAGTTTTTACTTTGTTTTTGAGAAGATGTAGAAAGTTTTGTGGACTTAACCAATGAAGAAGGTTGTTAAATTTTCTCTGTAGTAAAGATATGGACATGGGTAGTGCAGTTTTAGATTTGCAACTGTGCATGGTGACAAATTTCACCTGCAACAAAAAATACAGCCAACACGTTCCTTAGAAAACGGTGCAAAAAAAAAAAATATTTATGGTAAATTTGGGGATATGTTCAGCAACTTTATAAAATCGTGTGAAATGAAAAATCTATTTGGATATTTCTCAAAAATAGTAATAAAATCCATGTTACTTGTTACTAAAACAATTCAATTTTTATCACAAAATTCAACGATAATTTAGTCTTTATGTTCGAATTGAAATGAAATTTTTTTTATAATTAGCAAATATTTATCGTTACTTGATAGCAAGCGTGAAAGATTATTGCGGACTGAATCAAACATGCTATAATCAGTAGATGTGACAGATATTCGTATGCTGTAACAACTGCCGATTTTGATTCAAATGAAGAATTTTGTTCGTTAGCATTCACGGGTTTTTGAAGAGAAAACTGCTTTAGCAGCGTTGGGCACTTTTTGGCAGGGGAAATCTTATGGGATCACATCACCCACATACTCTGACTGGCGCATGCGCAGTGTGCTGTTCGTGTTAGACACTTTTTGGATGGGTGAAAATCTCGTGCGTTCGCGTCACCGACATGCTTATAGCAGCATATTTGTGTTGTTGACATTTATACAGTTGACGTATAGTGCTGTGTACATCTTATAAGTGAAATTGAATGGATTTGGTGAAAAGTTCAATGTGTATATACTGTGCATCGCTCGTTGCGATTCCGAGAATAGGCAATACATATTAATGGTTGGCGTTCACATATTTCGCCTGGAAAATCTATGAGACAGATACAGAAATTTTTATTCGAAAATTTGATGATTGATACAAAAGAAGGTTCTGAACTACTCGAAAAATATGATAATGTACCAATGATTTTAAGTGGAGACTTCAATATTAACTTGGCAGATGATAAAAATGTACCACTAATTGAAATTGTATATAAATGAAACAATTTAAATATGTCCAATGATCGGAGTATTCAGTACTATAAATCACTCGAGATTAAGGTGTCCGTACACTAACCTCCGATCTCGAGGGTAGCTGCGGTCGACACAGTTACCTCCACACTATTCACTACACACCCAATTGCAAACAATAAGAGCTCCAGTATTTTTCTAAATTTATCATTTTATTTTGGTCGCAATTTTTTTTTTGTTGCATCTTTTCTATTTTTGTTTTCTTAAATTTCCTTCCCTTCTTATTTTTTCCCACCACCCACTAAACATGGCAAGTATATGTAAATTAATGCTCAACAATAAATCAAGACAGGGATTAAGATCTCATCCGAGATCATGTGCCCCATCAACCGTTCTACCAGTACTATAAAATATAAAACGACCATCAGTGCGGTTTTTTAAGAGATACACAAATTTGAATCAAATATTTTCCTTTCTTTCTTTTGTTTCCCAAAGTCTATAGCATCTTTTTCACACAACAAAATGAAATAATTGAAAGTAAAAAAAAAACTAAGTATTGTTGAAATTAATGATGACAATAATGCAAATAATTAAAATAATGTTAAAAATCAAGTACATTAAAATTTAAGTATATACAAATACTAGCCATAAATAATATGATTGTATATTAATTGTTATTTCATTTGAATTGTATTTATATTTTGTCATGATCTTGTACAGCCCGTAATATATTTGAATAATAAAAAACCATATAAACATGCGTTTAGTTGTTGCTCGGAGTGTCAATAGATGGGAAAACCAGATAGATGTTGATAATTTTAATTCAAACATTATGAAATTTAAATTTTAATACTAAAAGTTCTAAGTTATTACTTCTATCGGCAGTCTCTATAACTGCTATTTTTTTTTCAATTCCTACTGTTAGTTCACTCTCTTTCTTTCTCTCTCTCTATATATATTTAAATACATCCAAAATACCTCACACTAATATAACCAAGCAAATATTCAAATCATATTAAACCTAGAGTACAACACCATATTTCAAAATTTCAATGGCGAATAAAAACAATGAATATCAACGTTTTCAAGCGAAATTAAAATTGTATAAGATAAAAATTATAAAATATCCAAGTGCAACCTCGGATTTCGGACCGATAAGTGGGGTTAAACTAGTTTGATGGCACTAACCTTCCCCCTATTGCAACTTGGTAAACTAATCCGGAAACATCCAAATTCACAAAAATTTAAAATTTAAAAAAACTCCTCCTTTAAAAATTCAAAATTAAAAAATATTTCTCCCTTCAATACCTAAAAAAAATTAAACTATTCGCCATTGCATTCTGAAATATATAACATAAAAATGTTAAAATGCAAAAACACCTTAGTGCATAATAAAACAACGATAAAAAAAATCAAAGAATATGCACCGATCCCTGAAATGGTTGTATAGAATGAAAAAACCCCAAAAGTCCGAAAACCCAAAACAAGAGTGCAGTACACTCAAAAACCAAATTCTTTTTAACATCAAAACAGATTACATAAATAAAAAATAAAAAAACTCACCCCAAATCATCCCATCAATAAATGAAATCGATGAACGGCACTCCAACCTCTCAACAATTCCCCACCCCTCCTACATCAATCACAACTCCCACACCACTCATCACTCCCACCAATGCCACGCCACAACCCAAAACATCAACACTCCCACTCTCGAGTTTAAACATGCAATACCAGATGAAAGCCAGACCGCATTCAAAAAGTTCCCCGATTGGCCATAGATATTTTGGTTGGTCACTAATAATTTTAAAGTATAGTCGTGTAAATGTTGGTATGTGTGTGTATCAAAATGTAACCTGTGTGTGGAATGAACATATTCTTCACAGCTGGACCACTAACAAGCTGACTTTGTGGACGTAATGTTGTGTGGTGGATCTGTGCATTTCGCAAAACCTATCGTGGAATCTGTCACAAGTTGCCAATTTTTATGAGTTTAAAAAGATTTTTAAGAAATGTTTTTGATCTATGTATGATTTCAAGAAGTTGATGGGATAATCACTCTGTATGCAATTAAATAAAAATTTCTGAATGTTCTTGAACTTATCAATATTATGTGTAGTTAAATTATTATTTCTCATCAAGAAATTTAAAATTATGTTTCTAAATATTGATATATGTATGCAACTATTGAAGCTTGGGATCTTCATAACATTAAAGTTAAATGCATCCCTTTTATCATAAATATTGCTATATAGTTTGTTGTCAATGATTTGTAAATCTAAATCTAAGAATTCAACTTTGTTTGAGTTAAAATTTTTCTGTATCAATTTTAAATAATCCGGATAAAAATCAATGTTAGGTTTAAATTCCCTGTCTCGACCAATAACAATTAAACCATGTATATATCTCAACAAAAGGCATGATGGATCATTTCTTCGACCTGATTCATAATGGTGTAAATATAAGTTAGCAAGACTATTACTTGCAGGGCCACCCTGAGGCAAGCCCTTTATTTGTTTGTAAAGTTTGTTATAAAAAATAATGAAGTTCTCCTGTATTACAAATCTAATTAGTATATTGAACTTTTCAAAACCAATACAATTATTTAAACCATATTTCCCATATGCATCTGTAAGTATCTGAATCATATCTTCTATTTCGATAGAGTTAAATAGGTCTTCAAAATCGAATCCATGCACTGAAAATACCCTTTGTTGCTCAACCTTCTTTATTACGTCATAGCTGTTTTTTTATAGTAGAAGAATCTTTAAATTTGTCTATTGTATCCTGTAATATGTTATGCAAAATTCTTCCCGATTTGGATATATAAGTATTGAAACCATTTGTTACACTGCGGAATTTGACTAGATTTTTATGAAATTTGGGAGTCGAAAATATATGGGGATATATAATACTACTGTTAGAAATATCCAATTGTCTACAAAATGCTAATAATCTGTTGTTAATTTCTTTCATACAAAATTTATTTACTTCATATGCATTATTATTTTGTATATGATCATTTAGCAATTTACTGTAATAATATTTGCATATAATTATCTAGTTTCCTGGGACTTTATCCACGTAAACTATCACGAAGTGTTTTTGTAAATCCTCTATAGGTCTTTTTATTTCTCTATAAGAAATATCCTTTTTTGTTCTAAAATTAAAATTCATTAAGTCCTTGAGAACATAAAAACCATATTCCTTAAAGGCCTGAGTAGGTAAGTTATATTTTATTGCAATATTGAGGATAAATTTGTTAATATCTTCAGATAGTTGTTATTTTACTATTAAGTTGCTATTGGAAATCATTAAACGAAATCCAGTGCCTTTGTACATAATTTCTTTCAACTTTTGATCTTGAACTATCTCTATGTTTCCTGTTACAACGTGCCCATGATATTCATCTACATATTCTCTATAATCACTGCATCTACATTCTTTCTGATCTACCATTTCCATAATACTATTATAGTTAAAAATTGATCTCTCTACCAAGCTTTATATATATATATTTATACATATATTTTTCGTGGAAATTTTCAATCGTTAATAAAATGCATTTTAAAGCACTCAATTGAACTGAAATTTTATATACACGATTATTTTGGATGACAATACAGTAATTTCATTATAATTAATAAAAATTCATTGATATTCAAAGAATTACAAATACAGCCACGTTGGCATCATTTTTGACGAATCGTTTCAAAATTTAAAAGGTCTTTTTCTCACATTTTAAAGCACTCATTTGAGCTGAAATTTTCTATACACAATTGTTTCGGGTAACAATACGATAATTTAATTAAAACTAATTTACGGAAATTTTTTATTTAAAGAATTACAAATACATTCATGTTGGCTTCATTTTTAGCAACTTCGATCCAAACCGAAAAGATTTTTGATGTGTAACATTTTTACTCTCGGTTGCTGGATATTTGTCGGAGTGATTTTGTGATAAGGGACGGAAATGCGTTACAGGAAGTCGGGTAAAGCGCGCGCTGTTTGATTTGACCAATTCAGCGCCTTGGGTGTGTCTCTTCGCTAGCCTCGCCTCAGGGCCCAACTCTACTAGCAATTAAGACGCCCGCCTACCGCACACACCAACAATCTTATTAGACTTCATCCAGAATAAACTTGTGATTATTACACTCAAATGTCCAAGTCTCAGATCTTGTGTTCGATATCTCTGGATATATTTATATATGTGTAAATTATATATTTAAACAAAATAATTATATTTCCTGGTAAGCGTCTGACAAAGCTCATCATTCTTAAAAAAATAGGAGTAAGTAATATGGAATTATTTGAATAAATATTTAAGTGCTTATCATTTCATACTTTGAGGTTAATTCCTGTCGCTGTCAATAAAATATTTTTAATTGTGATTAAAAAAGATTTCTCGATTAAAAAAAAACTAATTAAGTAAACGGGTATTTTTGATTTTCTCTAAAGTTTCTAATTTTTAAGCATGCACTTCAGGCAATGGCAACTTTCATTCCTTCCCCTGCGGAATGGGCACGACAGCAACAACAAGCATGCGCTTGACGGTGTTTCTTCGCTACCCTCGTCTGAGGGTCCAACTGTAGTAGCAATGAAGACGCTCGCCTACCGCACATACCAGCAAGTCTTGTCATTTTGGTGGTCGCATACATTTCTCCGAATCAGTTAAAAAATAAAAGAATTCCTGCATTTTGTACTTTTACCGTATACCGAAAGTGGTTCTGCTCTTTTTTTTAAAAAAACTGTCACTCGCTTCCATGATTTTGAGTGATGATTTTAACGTTAACTTCAGTTTCCGAGAAGCTGAGCCGCTCATAACTTTTCTGAAAGATGAACTCAGGCTCGAAATGAACACTAATCGAAATGTTTCGACAACTAACAGTAGTACTGTTATTGACGCCGTTTTTCAACGATCTTTAATTCTTTGAAATTACAAGTGTTTGTGTCATACTTTAGTTTTCATAAATCTATTGCCTCCGCTCTTCCCCAAATTGAACAATAATAAATATTTTTGATAAAAAAAACTGTATTACTCCTTGTGTTAATGAAATAAAATTTTCATTAAAGTTATAATTATTCAATAGAAATTATTTCCAGTCATAACCGATTCCTTTCTTTCAGGATTAAAGTCACTATTGCGTATTTACCATGATAAAAAGTCAGATGTTACACATCATATGCGACTACTGTAAGACTCGTTTCATATTTTTTTTTTTTCTCACGCTTCAAAGCATTCAGTTGCACTGAAATTTTATAGCGACTGTTTTGGATAACAATACGATACTTTAAGGATAATTAATAAAAATTAATTGCTACTTAATGTGATTTTATCATATGTACATAGATATTTACATTAATTGTAACTATTTAATAAAAATAACTAAATTTTTTTTTTGTTGATTAAGCAATAAGTAATAAATTTCTTTTATTACTTATTTTTGTTACAAGGACTGTTATCAATGGTTTTCTTGGAGGCGGGGGTTCTCAAGTTGCTTATAAAATTCATGATATCCACTTACACAAAACATAAGATTAAGCAGAAATTTTAATACAAGCTATATGTCAAGCTCATGAGTAAGAAAATGTTGTTCCCAGCTTGTATCAAATTTCAAGCACTCGTGAATTAAATCAGGTGTTAAGCAGTCAACTTCACCTTCGACTTCGTTATTATCGACTTTATTTTCACACACAAAAAAAAACTCTCATAAATTCGATCAAATCGTCCTCATCCAAAAGGCACGAATCCCCACATATTTTTCGCAGATCGTGCTAGAACAAAAAGTCCGTGTAAAAAAAGATCCGTTTGATTCGTGTGTTATTTCAAAATCGTGTAAAAAAAGAGTAGAATGTACTGTGTTCAAAAATTTTATTTCAAGAAATATTTAAAATCACTTCCGTGAATTGAAAGATAACCTAACAGGGCTTTATGCTATGCACGTTTGAGTAACTTTGATGTTATTTTCCACTTGCTCATTGATAAATAAAACTTTAGTGTGAAAATAAAAAAGTTTAATTTTTATAATTACATAGAAAAAATAAAATTTTGTACAAGGAAACAATCTAAAATCCGTGAAAACGTTTGTAAATATGGTTTTCGCCATTATAAGGAAGCTGATTTGTAGCGCCATCTACTATCGTATTGTAAATTGAATTTTAAACAAACTAAAATGTGCTTGTAAATGGCTGCTGATGGGATTAATTTTATACATGTTACTGAAGCTGAACATCTTTGGGAAACTGGAAGGCGAAGAGTTCCTCCGTTTCATTCTGCGTGTGTTGGGGACTTGAAGTTGTGGGGAATTCATGGAGACCGAGCTTCCTGATTATACATGTTAGTATAAAAAGTTTTTTTTACTGCAATCTTTCTTTTCATTTAGTGGTACAATATTGATTAATTCAGACAAAATTTTATGAAGAAATTTCTTAAGAGCCCAAAACAGCTCTTGAATGTGCAAATGGTGTTTGTTTGAAATGTAACATTTTTTCAAAACGGAACATCCTCTTTTTTAGGGTAAAATTTTGAATTAATTTTTTTCTAGTCTTTTAATAAACGTAAGTGGAATTTCATTACCAAAACAAATTCTTGAATCAAGATTGTTTTACTTATTTTATAAACACATTAATAAATTTCCTCAATGAAAAAAATCTATCAAATTTATAAACAGAAAAAAAAAATTTCTATTTTGGAATATTTATTGAGAGCAGGTAAAATATAAATACTCGCTTAAAATTTTTTAAAAAATTATATCAATTGCTTTATTTAGCTGATACAATCAGAGTGTCAATTTTTTCGAAAATATATTTTTTAAGTTTTCATGTGTTTACTAAACATGAGTTCTTTTTGCAGATTTTCTTTCAATAGCTGCTCTATTCAGTGTTGGCAAATTTACTTGAAATTTATTGTCAGCAACTTTGTTATTAATTTGAAAACTAACAATTTGTCTCAAAAATTTTTAAAGATAACGTTTTTTTAAAAATATTTTTTCAATTAGGCCAAATATGTCAATCAAAAATGATTTCTGATTACTGGTAAAAATTCTTTCAGAAAAACTAAGAAAAACACATAATTTATTCCAATTCTCTAAATCATGAAAATTTATTATGGATGTATGAAACATGTAACTAACTTTAGGAAAACTGTGTACCCATATACAACACAAACTGTTTTATATAGTAATAATTTTTTTTGTTAAAAAAATTGAATTATCTTTTAATGAAAATGTAAATGCCGCAAATTTAAATTATATATAGAAACTTTATATAAATATGCATATTATATATAACTGTCAGTATTTGTTTATACAATAAATTTTTTTTTATATTTAAATTTATCTAATTACCAGCCCTTTAGGTAGTTAGTATCATACAGTTACAATTCTTAGTAAAGTGCTAAAGTATTTACGCCAAAGATAGCATTTAAAATTAAAACACGGGTAAATAAAAATTTAAAGAGGAATTTACATTTACTTTTCTTTTTCAAATATTGTACTAATGAAACATATCCGTAAACATGATGCTAAACTGACACTTTTCATAAATTTCAAAGATTTTCATACCTAACGGAAATATGTATATGTACCAATCTCATAGGTGAAAGATACAATTGAAAAAAAACAATTTTAGTCACTAAAAAGGTCAGTTCATTAGAAAAAAAAAGGACGTTTAAATTTCAGTGTGTGTGAGTTGAAGCTAATGGAAGTCTTACAGGAATAAATCAAATTTCAAAAGTAACAATGTTTGTTTTCAACCGTTGAGGAAAATGCTAATGAGACTGGCGTCGCTGCTGTTCTGCTAGCTGAAAATTTGGTAATAGTGCACCATGGCTGACGCTGGATGTTCGGACATGAGGAACACGCTTTCAGTACTTTGGCAACCTTTTGGCAATTACTACAATGTTGTTATTGGGCATATGGGCCACTAGCAGCCCTCCACCCCATATGCGATGCATAGATGTGGAGCGATTGTTTTCCTTTTCATGCTAAAGAGATGGACGATTCTGATTAGTTGGGCTAATCGTACGCAAAGTTCCACCGGTCTTGCAGTTTTCAGGTACATGAGAGAGAGCCGATTGACTTTTGGGCAATTAAGTACGTGTTAACTTATAGCGATTTCTTTTCTGCTTTAAATCTGGTAGAAACCACGGCCGCGGTGACCTAGTTGTCAAGGCAGCGGTCTCATAGCCGGCGTGTCTTGAATTCCGACCGTATTCCGCTGAAGACCCGCTGTAAAGAGTGATGAGCAAGTTAAATCTGTGGAAGCTCAAAAGTCCTCCCGTTGGTGTGGTGCGGAAGTTAGAGGGTTATTGCTCAGGTGTCATCCTCGTCACATGTCCATGGCTCAAAATTACAAAGTCCATCGCAAAAGGCAAGTTGCTTAATAAATCGACGTAAAAATTCACTTATTCACTTAGCGGTAGAAACCTCTAATTGTTTTCTTTGGAATTATGGAGTGTTTAAATAAACTCTAATGTAGCAATGTAATTCTATGTTAAGATAAGGTGATAACCATATCGAGGTATAACAAGTATTGGATGTATTGTGTTCGAATGCTTTAGTGTTGTAAAAATGGAGATTCAAATTGCACGCATTTGTCTGATCAAGATCTAGTCAGGTTCTTCGAACACCGTATTTAAAGTTTAAAAAAATTGTTTACATCTTAATTTTCTTGAAAAAATGTGTTTATTTATAAATTTTATTCGGCAGTTTTGTTCATTTATTATTTTTAATCTATAGTGTAATAATAACTGCTAATTTATGTAGTCATATATTTGTTACTTTCTAAAAAAGAATGAAAGTTACCAACATTACCAGCCAGCAGATGAGAAATTTCTGCGCAAGAAACTAGAGGAGAATTTTGTCTCAGTAATACGTTGACGTGAGCAATAATAGAACTCTAAGACTTTGAAACTCACAATCATAAAATAATTAAAATTTGCTGTGCTTTTAAGTAGCTTATATATGTTTGTGGGGTGAAATATATAAAAGGTAAAAAAAGTAACAGGTGTAGCTGGTCCTTCAATGAAGTGAAAACTACAAAAACAACTAAAAGAAACGTATGTGTTCAGAAAGGATGGTCTGCTATTGTGAAGAAGCGATGCGTAAAATTGCGTATTTTGCGTCGGAGTGACATAAGGAATTATGACTTATAGCTTGTGGCACCAAACAGGACATGGGTCAGACTCGCCCCTGCCTTGAAGAATCAATAGTGTTAAGGCTAGTGCCAAGGAAACCGATAACAGATTATTTTAACTTCTGCCTAAAATTTGTACTGTATAATATGTACATTTTAAAAATATTTTAAGAAAATTTTGTACATATGTAAAACTCTCTTGTTTTATCGCATAGTTTCAAATTCAAATGGTGTTTGAAAAAAATTTCTCTTCGTGTATTTTGGAAGTTTTTTACTACCCTCTTAAAAGTTCGAAGTTTTTCATTGGCCCATACAACTTTGAATTATAGAGAGTCGACTGTATTCATCAACTAGCTGTACCCCATCAAGCGTTGATGTGGTTCAGTCTGATTTACCCTTTTGTAGAACATTTATTTCTCTTTTGAATTTCTTTCAGTTTTTTTATGCCTTATTAACAACTGAACAATAGCATTTAAAGAAATATATTTTATTTTTGCCGAATTTTATGTTTGCATTTAAATTTTAGGGGTGGGAAGAATACTTCTTAAGGAACCATTCGCCGTCGTAAAGAAAATAAAATTTATTGTTGATTATTTGCCCTGAAAAGATGACAAGCACGTTGCAATGCGCAACGGGACATCACATTCTGCACACATGTAGCGAGTCCTTTTTTGTTGTCCCTTTCTGCTACATTTTTCTACATCGTCTATAGTTGGAAACTATCTTTGGCATATGATTTCCCACACTGGCTAAGCTTTCACCATCCGGAACTACACAATTCTCTTCTTGGAATCTAGCAGGATGACCTTTCCTTTTTCTTGAGGAATATCTGTCTATTAGCTGACAAGCTAATGCTGTATGGAATATTAGCTGGTGTCTAAACTTCTATTACTTTTGTTCACTTGCCACAGTATCAAACTATTTATGATGGCAATTCCAGAATAATTCAATAAAAGATACGAAAACGCCATTTTACAGATCTTATTTTGTACCTTTCTTTTCTTTGATTGAAGCTATCAATCCCTCCCATGACATCGTTATATACAGCGACATAATTTGGACAAAGTACATCTTCAGTACGTTTCCCTCCTCCGATTTACAGATGTCATAAACGTTGGATTATGTGCAGTAGCACATAACTGAAGCGGGAATCTGTCTCCCCATCGTTATATTAGCAAGGTCGATATATTATAATGGGTTTTGGGCTTCCCACAGGTGTATTTTGTAAGATCATGTAGATGAGAATTAGTCTCTCTTTCTAAAGCCCTCGAAATGGTTAAAACAAAAGGAATGAGAAAGCACACACTTTTTATATGCTTAACCGGTTGCACTTGAGGTATGATTTTTTTTCTATAAAAAAATATGTATAAATATACTTAAACAAAACATCTCAAAACAAATTTATTTGCTATTTGTTAACAGAATACATGAAGTTATTGTGATTTGTTTTTGTCTTTATGTTGGGAACCTAAATTTATTTACAAGGTCTCCACAATTGAGGTCTCAAGGCATTAAAATGTTTACTGCGGCGAAGAAGCTCATGCAATTTAAAAGCAATGGGATTTTTTTTTATATAAAAGTAGAAATTCCACAGCTTGCATTTGATTAATCCTTGCCGTCACCGATACAGTATATTATTAGGAATTTATGTTGATTGTCTGTGATGGAAGCAGGGGGAGTCAGCTTTATGATAAGTTTATTCTTTCATTTTGAAAATTGGCACGAAGTGAGTTGTAACAACTTCTGCTGTAAACACTATCATTTGGAAACATGCATTGTAATTCCTGACGTTATATAAGAATTGCTTTAAATCCGTAGTATATCAGGCAAGAAGAGTTTCAAATCACTCTAGTGGTTCTTTTTCCAGTTAATTTTTTCCAGTCGCACAACACATGCCTTTGGTTTTCTCATTAAGTTTCAGAGCCTTGTGGAAAGCATACACTTTAGACATTGTGCCAATGAGAATATTCCGGATTAAACTGCAATCATCAGTTGGATTGCAAAGCAATTGTAACAATGTGACTGATTAACGCTGAGATGATGTTTCTCTTTGACATCTTTGAGTCTTTCGCAAACTACTGTGTTCCTTTCGTTGAGAATACAGCAGATCCCATATTGCAAAACGGAGTTATCGCGCTAGCATCGGTAAGTCTTGCTGCATGTCACTCCGCTGGTTTCTTAGCACGCATTTGATCAATTATTTGTTTTGCTCGTTTTCTGATGCCTGTTCTTCTTTTTTTTTTTTTTGGTGTGCAATTACTTTTCACAGTTTCCCTTTGCGAGTATGATGACATAAAATCGATTTTCTGCAAGGCCCTTTTAACGTACCAAAGAAGACAGGTAAAATTGCAAAATATTGAGATAAAGAAAAATTGGGGGGGGGGAGTATAAAATATTAACGAAATATTTAATTTAAACATAAATCAACCAACATAGCTCAGTTCGTACACAAGGAGAAATAGAATATTTCATTCCACACGAACAAATCACTCTAAAGAGATCGATTATACTATATAATTTTTATTCAAGTGAAAATTAATTAATAGAGCTCCACCAAGTGCATCAAGAAATAATAAAAATCATTTAAAAACTAAATGAAAAAGTAAACTATACTCGTTTGGAATCAGCACTACAGTAAAAGACAACTTGGATACCACGGCAATGAATCACAAAATAATTAAAGTGACAGTTTACGTCAAAATGTCAATGACATTGGGATATATGATGAATGACGCGAGCAACACGTCACAACCAAATCAAATTTGTGCGTTGTTTGCAATCATATATTGACTGTGCCTGCTTTACTTCATCTCCAACAGAATTAGGAAAGAAATACAGATCACACATTGCTGAAGATATTTCCCATTGAATACGCAGAGAAAATTCACATATTAACATAGATTTCACAGCAGAAATATACGACTAAGCATTGATAATGAATGAAGATTTTTGCAGTTCATAATTTGATTGGCATTTGCAATCAAAATCAATAAATTTCAGTGCCTATCTTTAAAATTGAAGGGCTTAAATATAGACATGAATTGCTTCTCCCTTGAATAATTATTTATTGCGTTCTAGAGTACAAACCAGACGATTTCTAGACCTACACAGACAATGAAAACAAAATATGGTCTACCCATAAGCATTGTAAAATGAACCCTTTGCGCAAGAGGACTCCGGAGAAGAACCATTTAAAATTTATTTTCAAACTTGAGGCGTCCTCA